>JANZLH020288166.1:0-14360 GCA_026770325.2 Erythroxylum fimbriatum
GGTTAGGTTTTCTGATCTCTGCGTGGATCACCTTTAGAGACAGTCTCTATTGGCTGTTAGGTTTGAGGTTTTCATACTGATACCTGGATCCTAGGTTCGGGAAAGTCCCGGGAACAAAAAATTTTTGTTTTCCGCTGCCTGAACATTTGATGTTCGTCCCGGGATTTTCCTACAATAATAAATTTAGAACTTGAAAGAAAATTTTCATTTATTTCTACACATTTATATATTGTAGGCAATCTATAGTAACTTTAGCATTTGCACATGAAACAATGAAACAAAGGAAAAAATTAACACTAGCAAAAAATAAAATAGGGTACATATTATATGCATCGACAATTTTCCAGACCTTACAAAAATAGGTCACTCACATAATAATATACTAAACAAGATAACAATTATACTAAGGTATTTATAAAATGTTTGTTTATCTATTTTCTAAACACCTAAGTTAGCTAATTTGGAGACATGTCTAGACATGATAGGTATTTCTTTTCCACTCACCCATCTCATGAAAAGAAAAAATTGGAAAAGATAGAAAATTGAAACTTCTTTAGGTAGAAAGACACTAAGCTAAAATCTATGACCAAAAATTCTAAAATTGACTTGCAACATCAAAACACACTACTAAAAAGTAATCCTCAACAATCATAAGACTTAAATCTAGCTCAAACCAACCAAAAAAGAAAACTAATAAAATTAAAAAACAACTAAATTGTAATTTAGATAAACTCCAAATCAATGGTACACAAATAAAGAACACAAGATAACATAATTATAGAATTCAATTGAAAAACAAAAGCGTATAGAAAACGAAAGAAAAGCAATGCTTATCATAGTTTCTTTGGCCAAAGATTAATTTCTTGTTCTTCTTCTGACTCTAAAACCTAAAAAAGAAAGTGGGATGATGGGACATATAAGAGAGTGAGAGCAAGGCGAAGAAAAATGTAAGGAGAGAAGAGCGTTAGGAGGAGAGGAGAAAATTGTGCTATACTTCAATGAAAATGATGGAAGAGGAGAGTATTAATTTTAAAAATGATGTTGTTTTGTTTATTGGCAGAATGATATCATTTCAATAATATAATACATAGTGTTCGAACTTTCATATTAGATCATGAAATCTAAGTTTGAACACAACTCGAAACCTTAAAAGAAGAGTTCAAACCTAGTGTAAAACTTAGTCAATTTAAGTTAATGTTGTCTCACCAATAAAAGAGTGTAGAAAGTATAAATAAAACCATCATCCAAAAGAAAGGAGGGAACTTTTTAAGAGCAAGAAAAAATACTCTGGTGCTTGCAGCAGTGAGATTTTGTGAGTGTTAAGGCTTAAATAAAATGTCATCTTGTGACCTAAAATAGTTTCTCAGCTTTAAGAAGTTCAGTTACAGAGTTTTAAGTGTTGATCATGTAGTTGTTTGTTTTAACATTAATATTTCCTTTAATTTGCATTTTTAAGTATCTTGAATCTGTTAATTCATAATAAAGTTCGTAGCTTTAAATTAATTATGTATGATTATTGCATGTGTTTATTGTCCTTGATTTTTAGATCAATGCATTGTGTACAACATATAAAAATATGATAATTGAAATAACAAATTACTAAAAGAGGAATTACATAGAAATGAATAGAGGACAAGATTGGTTACCTAGGTTATAAAAGGGAGATCTCTTATGACTAAAATTTAAAATAAGCATTATAATTGTGTGACGCTCCAAAAATTTTTAAACCACAATTAACCAAATAGTTTCCAAAATAAACCATTAACCATCAAATTCCTCATTAGTTGTAAAAGGGAGGATTGTTTGTCAGATGCAAAAGTATTCTAACACAACTACCTGAGCGATCATATTCAAACATATATACAGTCAAATATCTTTACACAATTAAACTGCTAGCCCTACCTCATCTCTACTCTGTCAATCACATACACTGGGATTATTGGCAATCACTAGATCTCCTAAAAAAATAATGGCAAGGGGTGAGCTGCAAACTTAGTGAGGATAGCCGACCTTACCCTTTAAACCAAGTAACATAATAATTAATTATAACACTTAGTCAACTAATTAAATCATAAAAATAGTACAGTCCTTAGTCTAATCCAAACAGTTAACAAACGTCTCAAAATCTTCACCAAATGATTTTTACACAAATATTAATTTCAACTGTCATTTATATTTTATTCCAATATTTAACTAAATTGCATAGGTTTAGCTTAACCTGATAGGCTTACATCCAATGGTTTGCTAGCTCATCTCAACTTATTGTAAACTCTCACCAAGTGAAAACGTAATTAAATATATAAATATCGACATAGGGTACCTCGATTTCTCAATCTTCACCTTGGTATTACTCTGGTACCTAGCCATCGACATATAGGTGCCTCGATATAATTCATGTATGTAATTATTAATCATTATTATCTTGTCCTTGCCTTACCCCTCCTCTATGAGGGATGTTTGATCTTTTCTTAAGCATGCAAGTTTCTATCGTACGTTTATCAAGGATTTTAGCAAGGTAGTCGTGCCTCTATGCAAGTTGCTAGCCAAGGATGCCGAGTTCATCTTCTCCCAAGAATACAAAGATGCATTTGACTTTTTGAAAAATAAGTTGACAACGTTACCCATCTTCCAACCACCTAATTGGGTGCTTCCTTTTGAGATTATGTGTGATGCTAGTGACTATGCAGTTAGAGCTGTTCTTGGGCAATGTATAAGGAAGTCTTTGCATATGATTGCTTATGCTTCTAGGACATTGGATGAAGCTCGGTGTAGTTACCATACAAGTAAGAAGGAATTGTTTGCTGTTGTGTTTGCACTTGAAAAGTTTCTGTCGTACTTACTTTGCACAAAAGTTGTTATTTTCACTGATCATACAACTCTTAGGTATCTCTTAAATAAAGGGAGTCCAAGCCATTCTTTGTCAAATAGGTTTTGCTCCTACAAGAGATTGACCTTGAGATTAAGGACAAGAAGGGAGTTGAGAACCTTGTTGATGATCACTTGAGCTGACTTAATGCCAAGGGAGTTGTTGTCGTTCCTGTCAAGGAGACCTTTCCTGATGAACAGTTGTATACCGTCCTTGATTGAACCCAAGTTTATCATATAAATTGGCTACACTTTCATGACTGTTAATGTACTTTTTGACTCTTAATTCATGATTTTGTGCTTAAATTAATCCCTTGCGGTGAACTTATGTTTTATGCAATTTGTTAGTAAAATTGTGCAAATTGACATTAATTGCATTATAATTTTTCTAAGGGCAATTGATACTGCAAATTGATATTTTGTATTGCAGAAGGACATCACATTTAAGCAAGCCATAAGAGATGAGAAATGGCAAGCTGCGATGCAAGAGGAGATGAAAGAAACTTAGAAGAATGAACCTGCAAAATTACCCGAGACTCATAAGCCCATTAGTGTGAAGTAGGTTTATAAGAAGAAGATGAATGCGTAAGGTAAAATTGAAAGATACAAGTGAGACTAGTGGCGAAGGGATACAAGCGAAAAGTCAGGATTGATTATGAAAAGATGTTTGCCCAAGTTACAAGAATGGAGACAATTCGATTACTAATTTTGTTAACGGATCAAAACAAGTGGAACATTTTTCAAATGGATATGAAGTCGACATTTCTAAATGGAGTGCTTGAAGAAGAGGTCTACATCGAACAATCCCTTGGATATGTAAAAGCTGGTAAGGAGAACAAGGTGTTGAAGTTAAAGAAGGTTTTGTACAGGTTGAAGCAAGAACCAAGAGCATGGAACACGCAAATAGATGCATATTTCAGGGAGCACTGGTTTATACAATGTCCATATAAACATGTATTATATGTGTTGGTATGAAAAGATGGCATCTTATTGGTGGCCTTGTATGTGGATGACTTAATTTTTACAGGAAACGATAAGCACTACAAAAAAAGAAGGAAATAGCGATGGAAAATTTCTAAGGGAAAAGAAATCGTTAGTAATTACCGAATAAAATACTTTTTCTGTCGGGAAAAATGTTGGGAAATTTTTTTTAGCATCGGTAGCAATATCCGTAGGTAAATAACAATTTGAGATGGAATTTAGTGACGGTATCAAATGCCCGTCGGTAAATAAGGTAAGAATTGTTGGCGGAATAATAAATTTTTGGTTTGCCAATGGAACGGTTGTTAAGTCAAAATGACTTCACGTCTAATAATTTTGATGAAAATCAAATAATAATAATATTATAAATTGTTGAACCGTTTTGATCAGAAGAAAACTAAGATGAAGCGAAAGCAAACTAAGACGAAAGCAAAACTAAGACGAAGCGGAAGCAAACTAAGACGAAAGCAAAACTAAGACGAAGCGGAAGCAAAACTAAGACAGAAGTGGAAGAAAAAGTAAGATGGAAGAAACTAAGACGAAGCGGAAGCAAAACTAAGACGGAAGCAAACTAAGACGGAAGCAAACTAAGATGGAAGAAAAACTAAGACGAAGACCCAATACTACGTCGAATGGTTAATCAGTTTGAGTTAGTTATATAACTCAACTGAATAACGGTTTCTACAAGAATCAAAAAAACAAGAAGAAAGAAGCAGTTGAAGACGAAGGCTATAAATACAAATTGAAGTCAAAGACTGAAAGAGTTAGAAAATTTGAGTTAGTGAATTCAATTAGTGATTTGAGATAGTGATCTTAAGCTTTTAAGATTTAAGCGAAACACTGTATTCATTGTGTGAAACACCAGAGCTATCATTACTATAACAAAGCTCGCAATATCTTTCTGTAAGAAAGAAGAAAAGTTGAGAGCCTGAAGAGGCTGAGTAAGCGTAAACAATACTTGGTGTAAGAGACCTGAAGAGGCTCTGTGAAAAAGAATACTTGTACATCTGAGAAGAATAGTGAAATCTCATAAGAGTTCTGAGGACTGGACGTAGCCCACAGTTTGGGGTGAACCAGGATAAAATCGTTGTGTCCACTGTCTAACTCTCGACTTTCAATTTCTACTGTTTATACAAGTATATAGAAATTAATTACAATACATTGTGATTCTTACTTAATAAACTTTGAAAAAGCGAGTTTTAAAAGAAATATAAAAGGGGATTGTATTCACAAAAAAGGATACACAATTTAACCCCCCTTCTTGTGCATTTTGTATATTGAACGTAAAGTCTATACTAACGCGTGATTTACTTTAATTGGTATCAGAGCTCGATGTCCAAGAACCACCGTTACAAAGTGAGGATAAAGATCCATGGTAGAATTACATGTTTATATAGCTGAAGGCGCTTCCATCATTAGACCTCCTGCGTTCAATGGTGAAGATTACATTACTGGAAAGATAGGATGCGGCTCTTCATTGAATCTACACATATTGATCTTTAGGAGATGATCGAGAATGGACCGTATACATCGATGGATGATGAAGGGAATGCCATTCCACGTACCAGATGGTCAGCTGATCAAAAAGCAAGATTCTAGTTAAATTCAAAGGCCAAGTTCTTTCTAAGTTGTGCCCTAAGCAGATGTGAATACGATAAATTTCATGGATGCGACACTGCGAAGGAGATGTGGGATACACTATCCATCGTACATGAAGGCACCAACCAAGTGAAGAGTCCAAGATAAGCATTCTTGTACACCAATATAAGTTGTTCAAAATGAAGGAAGATGAGTCTATCGATCAGATGTTTGGACGATTTCAAACTACCGTCAATGGACTTAAAGCTCTTGGGAGAATCTATGATAATCAAGATCATGTTTGAAATAGTCTCAGAAGCCTACCGAAAAGATGGAGACCGAAGGCCACCGCGGTACAAAATGCTAAGGACTTGAGCGTATTAAAGCTTGATGAATTGCTTGGTTCCTTAAAGATACATGAAGTGGAGCTCGATGCAAAAGATAAACCCAGACAAGATAAATCTATAGCATTGAAGGCTGGACAAAAGAATCATAAGATTCAGAAAAAGAGAAGTTCATCATCAAAAGCGTTAAAGATCGAAGAAGTTAAGAATGACGACACTAGTGAATCTGAACAAGATTCAAGCAAAGAAGATGATGAATTATCTTTTATCTCGAGAAAGATTAGACATATGTGGAAGAAGAAAGAAAGAGGAAACAAAGAGTTTTCTTTCAAGAAGAATAGCAAAGATGAAGGCAAGAATGAGAAAACATTTGTCATTTGCTACGAATGCAATAAACTTGGACACTACAAGTCTGAATGTCCATTGCTGAAAAGAAAACCAAAGAAAAATAGAGAAAATAAGAAGAGCATGATGGCCACATGGGAAGATTTGGATTCGTCCGAATCTGATACTGATTCAGAGGCATCAGTTCAACCAAACATTTGCTTGGTAGCTGAAAGAGAAAGTGACGAGGAGGTAACCTCTAATTTTAATGAATTTCAAGATGCATATTCAGAATTATTAGAAGATTCTCATGCAATACTTAAGTAGTATAGATTTTTAAAGAAATAGTTTGTAAAAAACTTGAAGAACACGCAAGTGTTAGAGAGAGAAAATGTCTGCTTGAAGAAACAAGTAGATAAGATGAAGAAAAAGGTAGCTATAGATAGATCTGAGGAAATCAGCCAGCTGAAACAAAGAATTAATAACCTTTCAGCAGATCTATCAACATTCACTGAGAGTACAAAAAAGATTAATGGCATGCTAGGAAGATACAGACACCCTAATGATAAGAGTGGTTTAGGCTTTATCAAAAAAAATACTCAGTACAAAAAGAATTTCGTCCCGTATAGGAAGAAAACTCATCACTCGTCCTATTATCATTATATAAATCATTATAAGACTAACCCCAAAGGACCCAAGAAAATCTGGGTACCTGAGAAAAATATAATATCTACTGCATATCTCATTCCTTGGAAAAAGCAACTAACACCAATGGTATTTGGACAGTGGATGCTTGCGACATATGATGAGAAGAAGGTCTATGTTCCTAGATCTTCAAAATAAGAAAGGAGGATCGGTAACTTTTGGAGACAACCAGCAGGGCAAAATAATTGGAATCGGTAAAATCGGTAAAGATTCTTTTGCACCTATTGATAATGTTCTACTAGTTGATGATTTGAAACAAATTTGATTAGTGTCAGTCAATTATGTGACTCTGGTTTTGAAGTATCCTTTAATCAAAATTCTTGTGTAGTCAAAAACAAGGATGGTTCCACATTCTTTATTTTTTTCAAAAGACGAAACAATCTTTATAAGATTAATTTAGAAGATTTGCAAAGTCAAAATATTTCTTGTTTTATATCAACAGATGAAGAAAAACTTATTTGGCATAAAAAGCTAGGTCATGTTAGTTTTAAATACATTTCTAAGTTGATTAAACATGATTTGGTAAGAGGTTTACCAAAAATAAGTTTTAATAAGGATTTCTTTTATGAATGTTGTCGTAAAGGAAAAAAGGTTCAAACATCTTTTTCTTCTAAAAATATGGTAATTTCGTCTAAACTTCTAGAGTTATTACATATAGATTTATTTGGTCCAACTAGGACGTTAAGTGTTGGCGGAAAGAAGTATGGTTTCATAGTTGTTGATGACTTCACCAGATTTTATTGGATATTATTTTTGTCACATAAGAATGAATCTTTTAAATGTTTTAAAGTGCTTTCCAAAAAGCTACATAATGAAAAAGGAATTTCTATTGTTTGTATTAGAAGTGATCATGGTGGTGAATTTGAGAATGAAAAATTCAGAATTTTTTGTGAAGAGAATGAAATTTTCCATAATTTCTTTGCTCCTAGAACTCCACAACAGAATGGAGTTGTAGAAAGAAAGAACGGGACGATTCAGGAAATGGCAAGGACTATGCTGTGTGAAAAGAATCTTCCTAAGTATTTCTGGGCAGAAGCTGTGAACACAGCTTGTTATATTCAAAATAAAATACTTATGCGACCTTTGTTAAAGAAAACTCCATATGAGTTATGGAAAGGAAGGAAGCCTAATATTTCTTACTTCCATCCATTTAGTTACAAGTGTACTATGTTGAATACAAAAGAAATTTAGGATAAATTTGATTCTAAGACTTATTCAGGAATTTTTCTAGGATATTCATTATCTTCTAAAGCTTATAAGGTTTATAATCTTACTTCTAAGACTGTTGAAGAATCTATTCATGTCAAATTTGATGATAGTTCTCAATCGACTAGAAGGAATGATACGAATAATGAAACCCTATCAGTACCCTTAGTTGATAGTGAAGATGTAGCACCATCAGATACTCCTTTGGACAAAGTAGAAGATATTCCTGAAAATATTGGTCTAAAAAGAGATTGGAGATATAAGTCTTCTCACCCAGAAGATCTGATTATAGGAGAAACCTCAAAAGGTGTGAGAACTAGGTCGAAATTCAGAAGAGAAGAAAATATAGCCTTTATTTCTGAAATAGAGCCTAAGAAAATTGATGAAGCTTGGATTTTAGACATGTAAGAGGAGCCGAACCAATTTACTAAGAATAAAGTTTGGTCTTTAGTTCCCAGACCCTTCAAAAAATCTATCATAGAAACCAGGTGGGTTTTTAAGAATAAAGTAGACGAATCAGGTAGAGTAAGTCATAACAAAGCTAGATTAGTAGCTCAAGACTATAATCAATAGGAAGGAATAGGCTATAATGAAACTTATGCTCCTGTAGCCAGATTAGAAGCTATTAGGATCTTGCTTACATATGCTGTTTGTTATGATATAAAGCTATTTCAAATGGATGTGAAAAGTGCCTTTTTGAATGGTTTTATAGATGAAGAGATTTATGTAAAACAACCTCCTGGTTCCAAAGACTCTAAGAAACCAGACTATGTCTATAGACTTCATAAAGCTTTGTATGGATTGAAAAAAGCTCCTCGAGCTTGGTATGATCGTCTAAGTTCTTTTTTTATTGAGAATAATTTTAGTCGAGGACATGTAGATAAGACGTTATTTAGAAAATGCATTAAGAATGATTTCATTATAGTACAAATATATGTTAATGATATTATCTTTGGTGCAATGTCTAAAAAGCTATGTACAAGTTTTGAGAATCTGATGAAGAATGAATTTGAGATGAGCATGATGGGTCAATTAAAATTCTTTCTTGGGTTACAAGTTAAGCAAACCAAAGAAAAGATTTTTATTCATCAACAGAAATATATCAAAGAACTGTTGGTTAAATATGGAATGGAAAAGGTGAAACCTATGTCAACTCCTATGCATCCTTCAAACCTTTTATCTAAGGATGCAGCTGGATGGAAGAACTTCTTTTAGGTCCGTAAAACAGTTTACCTGAATGAAGTATATGATTTCTGGAAGAATGCAAAAGTAGTGGACGATACTTTAGTATCAGTGGTGGATAGATTGTTGGTCATTGTGACACTGGAGTCAATCGAGAAAGCTAGTGAAAATTCATGTGTTGGAGCAAAGTTGGCTCATAAAACAAGATGGATGACTCAAGCCAATGTAGAGAAAGCACATATCAATCGACAACTCTATGGATGTAGTGACCCAAAGGAAAAGAAGGCCTTAACTCTTGTGTCGAAGGCTAAGGTTCTACATGCGCTACTCTTCCATTGTGTTCTACCAAGAACAGGAATGAAGAATGTGGTGATGACGATAGATGAAAAATGCCTGTTCCATCTACTCAACCGTCAACCTATAGATCTTCCACGCCTAATTCTCAGTTACATGATGAAAACGAAGAGAGAATCCAATGCCTTACCGTATGGTATGCTACTGACAAGAATCTTTAGAGATTTTGGAATTTTTCTTAAGAGAGGAAACAGAACGAAGATGAATATTAAAAGCGTCATTGACGCGACAAAAGTCAGTAAAATGGGCTTGAAGAATCAAGATAAGGAGGATACAGATTCTATGGCGAAAGCAAGGACTGAGTGGGAGCGTATTGTCAAATGCAGGATGAGTGAAAAAGTTACGCCCAGAAAGAAGACAAAACCTCAATCCACAGGAAGAATTTTTGTAGAAGAAAAGAAGAAATCATCCGAAGAATCAGTGAAAGCAGAGACGATTTCTCATAGAGAAGAAAGTCAGGTGCAGCAGTCTGACAAACAAGTGTCTTTAAAGAGAAAGGGGGAGACACTTCATTCCGAAAAATCCAAACAACCAAGACTATTAACCCTGCGTCAACAAGAGCAGAAGAAAGGGAAAGAGTTGACTCTTGGTGGAGACTCTGCAAAGAAAGCACCATAGGCAACTAGATCTTTAGTCTCAATTTTGCAAGAGCAGCCAACAAAATTGATCAAAGAAATAGAAATTAAGAGGAAGTTGGTGTTTGAAAGGAAGAAACCTCAATAACAACCTCCATCTAGACTGGTAGAAGAAAGTAAGCAGTAGAAGACCAGTAAAAAAAAAGTACTTCAATTGATGTTCAACAAAAGAAAAAGTTAGTTGAACACAGTTCAGCTCAGCTTAATCCTTCTCAACCTATGAGAAAAGAAGATTTGAAACTGAAGATGATTAAAAGAAGTTGTACTTGTAAGGAGTAGAAGTTCAATCATTATAAGAGAACCTTTGAGAAGCTTGGTCAAGATATAATTCGAACCAATACTGGTAAATAGTCGTTCAATACATCTGTTAAATCATAGAGAGAAAAGGCTGTATGGTGTTCTGCGAGATGAAAAGTTAGAACCATATCCGACACAGTTGACTAAAGAGTGATATACTATTTACCCAATCACAAAAAGAACAGTGATTAAGATTTTACTAGACATACAGCCAAGACCTTCAATTGTACACAATGAAGATAAAGGGAAGAACAAAATGTATCTAGAAGGAAATACAGGTGATCTTTCAGAAGATCAGATAGAAGTAGAAGTGAGGAACATAGATGAGGTATGTTATGCAGCTCAACCGAGAGGAATCTATGTTTCACATCATATCTCAAAAGCATCAGGAAGTCAATGTGGCCACTTCACCACAGATGAAAATTTTCAGGTAATTGGCATAATAACAGAAGGGCAGTACATAACTATCAAGGTTGAAGGTATTAATTTCAACTTAGAGACTCTTATGCATCTAATTATGCACTTTTGACCCTTAAGTTGTATAGCTTTAATTAAAGATGTACTACACCTTCTTGGACAACCAGTTCCAAAGCTACCTAGACCTAATGACCTTGATCTCCCTGAAGGAAAAATATCGTTCAAACCTCCTGTTATCACAATCATTGAATTAGATGTTTTACCTTCAAAAAAATTTGTTGCTACAAACTTCCTTCCACCAAGAACATCCCAACATGATCCTACTATTGGTTTGGAAGAAGTTAGTCACATACAGCAGGGGACTCATGAAGCCTTAGTCAAGGAAATTGAAGAAATTCAAGACAAGGTTGATGATCTGCGCGACTCAATGGGTGATTTACATGAAAGAGTAGCTCATTTACGAGTTTCTATGGAAGAAGACCTCAAGTTGATCCGCACTGATATGCAATGAATGTTCTCTGAAATTATGAAGCATCTTCGATAAAGATTTTTTATTAATAACAAATAGGGGGAGAAGAGTAGAAGTAAAAGAAAGATAGGAGAAGAGAAGAGTATAAGCAAAGCAAAAGAAGAAAGTACATGGGGAGACCAGAGACAAGAATAAGAAGATAGTATTGATTACAAATTTTCACATGTGTATATCTTTGATATCTTCTTATTCATTACATAAATAATATTCGTTTATCTTTCTAAAATTATGATTATTTGTTATCGTCAAAAAGGGGGAGATTGTTAAGTCAAAATGACTTCACGTTTAATAATTTTGGTGACAATAAAATAATAATAATATTATAAATAGATGAACTGTTTTGATAAGTGTGTTAAGCGCGCAGCAAAACACAGAAGATACAAAACACAGTAGAAGCAAAACACAGAAGAAGCAGCAAAACACAGAATAAGCATGGAAAACACAGAAGAAGCAAAATACAGAAGAAGCGTGGAAAAACACAGAAGAAGCACGGAAAACACAGAAGAAGCAAAACACAGAAGAAGCGTGAAAAAACACAAAAGAAGCGGCAAAAGATAGAAGATACAAAACACAGAAGAAGCGGCAAAAGACAGAAGATACAAAACACAGAAGAAGAGTAAAAACACAGACGATACGAAGATGAAGACACGGACGGTTAGTCAGTTGGAGTTAGTTATAGAACTCAACTGAATAACGGTTTCTACAAGAAACAAGAAGCAGTTATCAAGAAGCAGTTGGAGACGAAGGCTATAAATACAAGTCGTAGTCGAAGACTGAACTAGTTTTTGAGATCTTAGTTTTTGAACTTCAACGTTTAGCTTTCAAGTTAAAAATTCTGTAGTAGTTGTGCGAAACACGAGAGCAATCTTTACTGTAATAAAGCTCGCAATATCTTTCTAGTGAGAGAAAGAAAAAGCTAAAAGCCTGAAGAGGCTAAGAGAGTAAAAATAATACTTTGTATAAGAGACCTAAAGAGGTTCTGAGAGGGAACGAATACTTGTAACTTTGAAGAAGTTTAGTGAAATCTCAGAAGAATTCTGAGGACAGGACGTAGCCCAAGGTTTGGGGTGAACCAGGATAAAATCGTTGTGTCCATCATCTAACTCTCTACTTTAATTTCTATTGTTCTTATACAAGTATATAAAAGTTATTTGCGATTTAATCACGTAGATATTTTCGTATAAACATTTTGATATTCACTTAATAGCTTTGAAAAAGTTAGTTTTTTTAAAGAAATATCAAAGGTGCTTGTATTCATGAAAAGGATACATAATTCAACCCCCTACCCCTTCTCGTGCATTTTGTATATTGTACGTAAAGACTATACTGACAAGTGATTTACTTCAAAGCGTCCCCAGGATTATTGGAAAGTTGCCCTTGAATGATAATGAGATCACTCTTAGATCTTTCAATAGATTCAGTAGTAAAGTTTCCCCAGCAATTAATTTTTTCAATTCTTCCTTGATTGCTTTGAACCTCTGAACATATATATACTGTTTAGTACCACACACGACCTTCGTCATTCCTGATTGAATAGCCTCTTGAAAGACTTCCATATATGCCAAAAAATTGTTAAATCTTAAATGAAATTTAGTTTTCTGTTTGAGGAATATGCCCTTTATATTGGCAGGAGAATGGTCAGAGAAGAGAGGCTCTATAAAAGAGGCAGAACTCATAGGAAACTGATGTAACCAACTCTGATCAACTAGCACCCGATCTAACTTTTTCCTTATAAACCAGTCCCTAGCTTGCTTATTGCTCCAAGTAAATGTGTGACTCTAATAATTGAGATCAGTGAGCTTATAGTCTCCATACAATCCTTAAAATCTGATGTGAATTTCCTTAGGAGAGCATTTCCTTCAGCTTAAGTTCTATACATAGTAGAGTTAAAATCGCCACTAGGGGCCAACTACTTTATGCTGGAAATCTACCAAATTCTTCCATAACTCCTTTATTTGGAAGGCATAATTAGAGCCATATACAACAAAAGAGAAGAGAGAAGATATGCACATCCTCAACTTTGAAATGATATTTATCATCTGCATTTCCACTTCCAAGACATCTACTTCCATAAATTCAGGATTAAAACCAATCAGTATTCTTCCCAAAGCATGCTTTTGGTGATTAGTAATGAATTTCCAACTTTTACCCCATTTATTCAACTTCATAATATTATCGACCCTAATCTTGGATTCTAAAAGAGCAATTAAACATTGCCTTTTTTAATAAACAAAATCCCTCTTAGCTAAAAGCTTCTTTAAGCAGCTAATACCTTTAACATTCCATGTAAACCAAGTCATTAAGAAGACGTGGTAGATTTGGAGCCTTTCTTTCTCCTCCTACCTGCTCTCCTTGTTACCACTGTCTCAAAAGAAGTACTCGGATCATCTTCCATTATAGATGAGTAGGAGATGTTTAGAGATCCACTTTGGTTTAGCATGGAAGGGGGAGTTTAATTGCTTTGGGACCTCTATCTTTTCCCCATTACTAGCTTGAGTATCCATCTGAAACTTGGGATCTGCAGTGGGTGAAGTTACCACTTGTGCATCACTCACGGGTTCAATGTAGACTTCTAGTACAATCACTTAAGAAGATTCCTTTTGAGTGTTGGCCTACATGTTCGTCCAATCTCATAATCTCCTCTTAGGAATTTCTTACCCGTTGATATCAACCTTTTTCCTTGAGATTTCAGAGATGGATTCTATTGATAGTTAACATAGACATTGTCTTCAAACAAAGAGCCATTTGCTCCTAAGCTCATTGTAAACGATCTAGAAGGGGGGTTGAATAGATCTTTAAAGCTTTTCGTAAAGTTCTGCAAAAATCAGAAGTTAATTCACACAAAAACAAGTTAAACAAATATAAGCGCAAAGAATAGGGAAGAAGAGCAAACACTGTTTTTATAGAGGTTCGGTGCTAAGACCTACGTCCTCTACCTAAGCT
>JANZLH020290213.1:0-14336 GCA_026770325.2 Erythroxylum fimbriatum
CTGAATCATGGTAGAATAATACCTTATATATGCCGTGGATGCTAGGTTTACGTAGATCTTTGTGTTTGCATGGGAGTGTAGCTCCTGATGGGCCGAACGGGCCGTGGGCGTAGCACAGCCGACCTAACCAAAACTGAAGGAACTTTTTTCTTTGTATGATCATATGCATCTTTTCTCTTTAAACCCCATTTTCCCGTGCATAACTTCTTATCTCATGACAAGGCCAAAACTTTGAATTAACGTGTGTACTGTATATAGATATGTGTGTGAATGTGTGCAAACTGCAAAGTACTTTGCCGTATGGAATAGAATATGCTGCGTTTCAAAAACGGCTTATAATTCTTCATGTTTCAGACTGAAAGTTTTCAAAGGTTTGGAGATGGTTGATATTGATATTGATATTAAACAAAATTGCTATAGTTTTTCTCAACTTACAAAGCAAAACACCATCAAACGACGAATACCAATTACATGGAATACAGGGATGAGGAAACTTATGATGAAATTGCTCATCAGATTCCACATCGTGGTTTGTTTCTTTTCTTGAGCATTGAGAGACCAGCTTTGCTTATAAAGATTGCTTAACCTTACAAGTTTGTTTTTTCTTTTTCTCTACCTTTTCTACCCATAAATAATCATTTGCGTAGACTTTTCTTCTGTCATGCTTTTTATGTTCATAGATTTCGCTGGTCAAAACACCTTGATTAGATATATGGTGAAAGAGTCAGGCTCTGCCCTTTTCTACAAAGAATTAGTGCATGCTCTTGATATATATAATATGATTAATTGACAATTTGGTACCTAAAAACATTTGCTTTATTTCAAATTTTACCATTCGTCCAAATCTACGATTTTCATAGTTTAAATGCTAAAATTTAGTTAAATTTTCAGCTTATTATCTAATTATATGTTTCAATATTCTTTGGAAGAAACTAAACGGAATGTTAAAGTTGAATTACTGTCGTCAAATCTTAAATTTACCATCATAGATTTGGAATGATTAGAGAAAGGTAAGAATAATATCCCATATCTCAATTTTCTTAGTAAGCATATGGAGGGAGATAATTTGGATAGTTATAACATATAATATGTGTATGCAATTTTAAGAAAAAAATAGTATATTAATTTTTTTTCATGTTCCTCTTTGCTAACTAGAAATGATGCATGTTAATTAGTTTTATTTTGACAGTGAGTGTTTTAAGAACCAAATCGGATGTTAAATAGGTAAGATAAAAAATTTAAGGTTTAAAAATATTCAACTGATATTGAAAAGTTGTAGAATCAGTTAAAAATTAAATAAAATTAAAATTTTGAAATATAGTTGAAAAAGATTGTCATTATTCATCAAAAATTTAAATTTTAATTAAAAATAGTTTATTAAATAAAGTTTAATTAATTACTTTTAATTTATAAGAACTTATTTATTAATAACAATTGATTGATTTTAACAAAAAAATCATTAAAGTAAATTGAACTAAAAAGTTAGACGATTTAAGATTTTTACGGTTGATTGGTTAATTGAAAACTGTTAGGAAAGTGTTTTGGTTAATTTTTGTGGTTAACTTACACTCAGTGTATTTAATTTCAATTTTGCTAAAGGTACCCTCTAACTTTTAGAAATTTCAATCACCCCTTCTTTAATAATTTCATTAAAAAGTTATGAAATTATGTCTCAAAAAAATTAAATTACAAATGATGCGTTTTAAAAGGAAACAAAGATAAATCATATAATAGAATAAATTCACGAATATTGAAGTTAGGTACATTTGGTTTTGGTCCCCAGCTTGTTAATGGGCCACTTGATTGGTTTGTTCAGGGCCCAATCCTTATAGCCCAAACGTTGACATGGAGAATAGATGGGACAAGGGTAGTAGGTTACGTTTAGACCATGTCATGTATCTGCTTCTTTCACCTTTGCTTAAAACATTTAATGTCCCTTGTCTCCATGTCTATGTCTGTATCCGTATGATCGATCCTATTGTCTTTTAGGCTCGGTCAATTTAAAGAAGATGTCAAATGATTAATTTGAATTGAGCCTATCAATGGAATTATTACTTAGTGGCATAAGAACATGAACATGGGAATGATAGGGTAGTAGGGTCATCTCCAGTCTGCTTCGTCTGTAATCTTAATGGATGTTAGGTGATGAGAAAAAGTGACGGTGACCCACATTTCGCATGCTTATTGCTCAATAAGCTCGAGTGTTGTTTTCTGTGGATATAGAATGAAGGTAGGCAATAGACATGCTTGTCGTGAGAACCTTTGTTAAACAAATAACTTAATAAACATTCATACTTGAAATTTCAACTTGACCTTTTTTCACTTGACAAAAAATAATTATATCATCTTACGGTTTTATTGATCCTCTCATTAGATATTAGCAACGCCCCTCCCAATGTCCATAACCAAATTTGGTCCTATGTAGGTGGATCAGATGTTAGTCTCATGAGTATCATTCAATTCTTATGCTAAGAGCATGAACCACCTCAAACAGGGAAGCCCAGCTCTGTCGATAAAAGACAAAATCAACCAGCTAAACAACGTAAGCTGGTTGGGTCAGCAAATAGCCACTAAGTTACGGAAACTTCCAAACCCAAACCCCGTATGGTCAACGACTCAAAGCTCTTAAGCTTTCATACTCGTTTGTAGACGCAGTCTCTGACTCTCTTATAAAGGTCAGATCTTTATCGCCATCAAACAACACCCACTGATTCACAAGCTCATCAAGTTTCGTCCTTTTACGGCACAGACAAGCAGAAGAGCAGAGACTTCAGCGATGGGCAGAAACGGCAAACACAGATGGAAAATTTCCTTCTATCATCGCAATCCCAGATCGACTCACCCGCCAAAAGAGTTTCTTTGCCCCATTTCCGGATCCTTAATGTCTGACCCGGTTGTTGTCTCCTCCGGCCAAACCTTCGAGCGTGTCTCCGTCCAAGTTTGCCGCGAATTGGGCTTTGCTCCTCTGCTCGATGACACCACCACCCCTGATTTCACCACCGTGATTCCCAATTTAGCCATCAAATCCACGATTTTGAGCTGGTGCGATGCATCGGGAGTCGAGCACCCGCGCTCACCAGATTACGCTTCCGTAGAAGCCCTCGTCCGAGCGAAGATGAGCGAATCGCCCTCCTTGAACCCTAATTTAAGGGTTTCAGAAAAGGAGTTGCTCAAAGGCGTGGCGGAGAATCCACCGGTTATATTATCTCACGCCGAGACGGAAGTCGCCCACCGATCACACCACCACTTCTACTCGAGCTCGTCGGAGGAGTCGGTGATTGTCAGCACCAGTGGGGGAGGAGTGTCGCCGTTCATTCCATTACCGTTAGCAATACGGCCAGCGTGTTACGCTTCGTCGTCGTCGGAAATTACAGAAACGGCAAACCTAGCTCACAACCACACTCCTGAAGAAGAAGAGATAATCGCAAAGCTGAACAGCACTGAAGTACACGAGCAAGAACAAGGTGTGATATCGTTGAGAAAATTGACGAGAACTCAAGAGGGGATTAGGGCTTCTCTGTGCAGTCCTCGGCTACTCTTAGCTCTTCGTCCTTTAATCGCATCTCGTTACGCGGTCGTCCAAGCAAACGCCGTTGCTTCATTGGTGAACCTCTCTTTAGAGAAAGCAAACAAGTTGAGGATCGTTCGGTCAGGATTCGTCCCATTGTTGGTCGACGTTTTGAAGGCAGGATACGGCGAGTCGCAGGAGCACGCAGCTGGCGCGTTGTTCAGTTTAGCCTTGGAGGACGAGAACAAGATGGCAATCGGGGTTTTAGGCGCGTTACAGCCGCTGATGCACGCGCTGAGGTCGGAGAGTGAGCGGACGCGCCACGACTCGGCTTTGGCTTTATACCACGTGAGCCTAATGCAGAGCATCAGGGTGAAACTGATCAAATTCGGCGCCGTTCCGACGCTACTAAGCATGGTAAGGGCGGGAGGATCTGTAGGGAGAATATTACTGATTCTCTGCAATTTGGCTGCGTGCGATGAGGGGAGATCAGCGATGCTGGACGGGAACGCGGTGGCGATACTGGTGGGGATGTTGAAAGAGGGAAGTGCGTCGGGGGATGCGGCGACGAGAGAGAACTGCGTGGCGGCGTTGTACGCACTGAGTCATGGCAGCTTGAGGTTCAAGGGATTGGCATTGGAGGCGGGAGCGGCGGAGGTGTTGAGAGAGGTGGCGGAGAGAGGGAGCGAGAGAGGCAGAGAGAAGGCGAAGAGAATGCTGCAGATGATGAGGGAGAGAGATGAGGAGGAGGAGGTCCGACATTGGCGTCACCGGGTCGGGTTAGATGGGCGAAACGGGCTTGGGCCAAATTCCAGTAATTTCTAAGTAATTTGATTGTAAAGATAGGGGATGTGTAATTATGCTGGTGTTATTTGAGGTTTAGGGATGTGTACATTCATGTAATAAATAGTTACAGTCTGGTGGGTTTGGGATTGGATTGAAACAAATGAAAAAGGAAGATGAAGATGAATTTTCATACCAAACCAAAGTTTTGCTGGAAACCAAGCATCTAATCAGATGAGTAGTATGTATGCTTGAGATAGTGAAATGGGGAAGTTGTAGAGGTAATTACACTTTTAGGAATACACGATCAATTAATTATATTTGAGAAGTTCTTGGAAAGAAACTATTACAGAGCTCAAGGTAAAATGCAGAAACCCAGCAAAAGAAAGCTGCCTCTCCAACAAACTACTGTCAACAGATCTAAATCATCCAAACCCAGCTACGTCGTTGAAGAACAAGATCCGTTCCCATCTCACCCTCGACCCATGCCTCAAGATTGTCGAGCCGTACGCGACTCTCTGTTGTCCTTCCACGGTTTCCCTCCACAATTTGCCTACTATCGGGAACAGAGACTCCGTCATAGCGAGTCCTCGCTTAGAACCCAAAACAGTGCTCACGATAGTGGTGGGGATTCGGAAAGTGTTTTGGATGGTCTGGTTAAAGCCCTGCTTTCCCAGAACACTACTGAGGTTAATTCTCTCGGGGCTTTTTCCAATCTCAAATCTGCTTTTCCTACTTGGGAAGATGTAAGCTTTTTTCTTCAATCGTTTTAGGACTAAATGTTTGTTCCTACGTTATTTGCTTTACGGGCAACACTGGACTTTTGGTTCGTCTTGATGGGCGTATAAATTTGAAGAATTTGGTTGTCTGACTGCCTTTGAATTATCTGTCTTTGTAATTGCTCAAGGCACTTGCTGCTGACAAGAAACACATCGAGAATGCCATCCGATGCGGAGGTTTAGCTCCAACAAAGGCTTCTTACATTAAAAACATTTTGACTAGTTTGCTAGAGAGAAAAGGCAAGTTGTGCTTGGAGTACCTGCGAGATTTATCTACCATTGAGATTAAGGCAGAGCTCTCTCATTTTAAAGGAATTGGGCCAAAGACGGTAAGTTGTGCTTTTAGATCAATTGTTACCTGATTGTTCGGGAAAGATGCCCCTTAAGATGGTTTTGTTTTATTAGCAAAGTGTACGCTTGTTTGTTCTGAAAGCATGTCAGAAGGGAATTACACATGAGCTCACGCTGCTAGCATCATATTTCCAGTGTCATTTCACATTCCTAATTTTAAGATTGCCTTCATTTAACATTTGACGATGATCCTTGTATTCAAACTGGTAATATCATTATTGTCAGCGTTTATGTTGCTATTGCTTGGACAGTCAATAACCATTTACATAATTGATAGGTAGCTTGTGTATTGATGTTCAATCTTCAGCGGGATGATTTTCCTGTGGACACTCATGTGAGTACAAGATCGTCCGTGCATACCTTTAAAGTTCAAACAACTTTTCCTACCATGATGCCTTTCAATGTTCATGCCCAACACTCTGACTTCCAATTATGATTCAGGTGTACGAGATCGCAAAAAGCCTTGGTTGGGTACCTTGCGTGGCAGATCGAAATAAGACATACATTCATCTCAATCAACGGATCCCAAATGAGCTTAAGTTTGATCTGAACTGTCTTCTATTCACCCATGGTAAGCTCTGTCAGAAATGCACCAAGAAAGGGAGCAACCGGGAGGGAGAGAACGGTTGTGATGACTCCTGCCCTTTGCTCAAGTACTGCTAGACAGGCTTGTCAAAACAGGTTAATCAAATTTAATGTTAGGTCCTTAAACAGGTTTGTGATTGTTTTATCACATTAGAGACTTACACAGGATGGAAAGTGTCTGATTGAGGATTTCTATATTGGATATTAGAGCTACTTTTTGATGTATCATTTGCTGACGTAAAGGAACATGTCGACCATCCAGCTTGATAATAATCTGGTTTAAAGTTTACTTCTGACTGGATTCTTTCATTGCCTGCTTATAAATTTTCTGTAATGAAGAAGACAATCTAAATTGAATACTCAAAAGGGGGTAAAGGAGATTAGGGTTGTTTTGCAATTAGAAAAATGCGTTCGGTGGAAATAGCTATCGAGCCGTTCAACATTTCATAAAGCTTCAATGTTTATTTTTGTGTGAAATGACAAGCTGAGATCTTCTCCTTGTCTCTTTAATTGTAGATATGCTTACATCGTTTTCCAGTTGATTATTTTATGTTTACACCAACTGCATAGTTTCACTGGATTGGAAGGTCTAAAATCAAGAACCGTAAGTGAAAACAATAAACTAATCTCCATTTTCTTACGATACACCTCCATGTCCTTTTTTTTATTCCAAAGGTTACTTTGAAAATTTATTTCTGCGTCCCCTTTTTACTTAAATATATGTCCATCTCAAACTTGCAAGTGGAAAATGACTTCAATGCCTATATTTTGAGTTGTGTATAGAGTAGATCCTTGTGATATCTCTTGGCATGGAAAGGTTGATGCATGTATAAACTAATATATTATGCATGATGGCTTTTTCATCTGATACTTTACCACTTAAGTGACCTTTTGGCAACTTTTTGATGTTCATATTCAGAAGTTAATTTGTGTCCTATATGCATGTCTGTGTTCTATATATTGGAAGAGACTGAAGCGGTGATAGATATCTAACTTCTTGTTAAGGGAAGTTAAGGGAGAAACATAATTTTATACTTTCATTCCCCCTTTTATTTTAAGTTTGAAAATCTGGGTTCTATCTCGGGAATTTATGCACGGAGATGGATGTGAAACTGGTAATGTTATTCGGCTTTGAGGTAAATCCTTGTACCAAGAGTGAGAAACTGATTGTGGAGTCTGAAGAAGAAAATAGAAGAAAGTTGTTCGACCGAGTCTCATCTAAGGTGGCACACTCACTCTCAGAGAGAGAACTGTAGTGCATCAACTGGAGCATAAGAAGCACAAATGTCCAATTTGTGTCAAGGAATTCAGGAACTTGCAAGCATTGGGAGATCATCAGAATGCTCATAAGGAGAGGGGGAAGAGAGGAGTTGAGATTCAAGGAAAGAGAGATGATCGCTATTGCCGTCATTCATTTCCATGTTTTGGTGCCACTTCTTATGCAACCGTGTCAAAACTTTGTGGGGAGTCCCTAATTAGTTTCAGGCTTTCAGCCCGTTGCATCACAATCAAAACTTGGTCTTTGATGCATCTCATGTTTCCACATCTGTTTCTCTATACCCTCAAAAGTGACAGACAAGGAACATGTTGGTCGTCATGGTTTCCCTTTCTCCTTAATGAGGAAGTAATTGTGAAAATCCTTAACATCAATGTATGGCTTCGGCAAGAGCCAGATATGATGGGGTCATAATAATGTGCATTAATCTTCAATCTCTGTAGTTTTGCTGCTGTTGTAATGTTTGCGAAATCAACCGTTATTATTTATTGCTAATGAATTGCTGAGATCTTTAATATGGGCTAAAGGATAAACTTGCATATTTCCTTTGGAAGGGTGTCATTAGATGTATTGTCGAAGTGAAGTTCAGTAAGAAGGCTCAACTTTGAGAAACTTACTGGTTAAGCCAGTGTTTAGCATTTGAATCATTTAAGCTAGAAGTTGAAACGTACAAATTATGCAGATAGGTTCCCCTGTCATCACCCACAATCTCCACATTCTAGTAGGTCAATGACATTGGCTATTAACATACATCATCACCTTCTCGTCCTTTAAGATGGAAATTCCATTGATGATTCATACATGACAAGAAACACATCTATGAAACAATTTCAAACAAAAACATTTAAACAATTAAATTATGATAACATTCCACGCGTCCATTTCTTTTTTACAAGCCACAGCGACTTATTTATGTTTGAATAATGTTGAAATGATCACACCTGTTCCTAACCTCTCCCTTCTTCCCTGTCTTCGCTCCAAGAACACTGAGCTTCTCCATTGCAAGAGAGAAATCCTTGAAGAACTGATCCTGGTTCTTCGCATAAAGCTCCACAAATGGCTTTGTTACTGGATCCCTCACTAGTGCATCATCAGAAGCCAAAAGCCCCAATCCCTTCACTAAGTTCTGGAAATACATGTTATCGAACTTGCCAGGGGTGTACACGTCGTTGAAAGCGGACATTGTCGGATCAGTTTTATAGTTATTACACATGGCTTTCAATGCTGCGGCGAATTTAGGATTGAGTGCGGGGTCTGTCGGGGTGTTCTTGTTGTAATGGTAGAGCCTGTCAACGAATTCCTTGCAGTGAGAGAATCCAATGGTGTGAGCCCCCATCAACGCAACCATCTCTCGTGCAGTGAATCCTTTAGTAGCGTACAGTTTGATGATGGCTTCCACAGTCATGTTGGTTCGGGGAATCTGTCCCTCGGCACGAGAAGACATGGAGACAAGACTGTCTTTGCGACCAAGACGAACAGGGTAAAAGGGTCCTCCGACCATGGTGATAAGGTCACGGGTGGCTTGAGCGAGAATGTCTGAACAGGACACAGTCTTAGGACAGGAAAGCTCGAGGGCCGTCTTGGCTCTGATGACAACGTCGAAAGCGTCACCAGGGAGAGAGAGGTTGATATCAGCGTCACGCTCTGCATGGTTAAAGGAGTTGGAGGAAATGAGAACGGAAGCATCACAGCCATCGACCATGCAGTCGTGAAAGAAGGTACGTAAGGTGGCTGCTGCGGTGGTGGGGTTGGACATTTGCTTGGTGGTGACGATTTCCCTGACGATCCTTTGAAAGTCGGGGCATGATTTCTTGTAGTAATCGGGGGTGAGTTTGGAGAAGGAGAGAGGAAAGGTGAAAAGTAGGAGAAGAATGGATAAAGGGAAGGCCATTGTTGGGATGAAGAGAAGTGGCAATGAGGGTTATTATGAATGGCGGGTGAGAGAGAGGAAGGACACTTCTTCTCCTTTCTCTCTCAGAATCTCCTGGCAATGACAGGAAAAAGAGAATTTCCTGTAAGAGGCAAAGGGAAGGGGAAAAGAAGAGAGAAAAGGAGGAGTAGGGAGAGATTGGTGTGGATGGGAGAGGTTTTAGGAGAGGTTATTAGAAATTTGCTACATTTTGGTGTTGGCTAATGGACGTTCTGGTTTAGCTTGACCTTGATGGATTAGTTTTGGGGAGGGCCTATATTTTGCATGGAGGTTGCTTCTTGCTTTGGTTTTGGTCTATATGCATGCTAATTAAATGGTTTTAGCGTGGGATGCGGTTGCTCTTTCTAAATCTTCAGTTGAACTTTTTCTTTTTTAAATATAAGTACTAAAATAACTAATTCATTTTAGTACTTATATAGAACAATGGATTCTCAGTTAAGTGTATAGCTATTAATTATGGTAATGTAATTGTACCGAGTCATTAACTGGATGATGAAACTTATTCTTTCATGTATAGTATATTAGAATCAATGATGCCTCAAATATATCTTAGAATTCTTTGAACAACTTTTAAATGTAGCTTCTTGAATTCTGCATGAATCAACTTCCCACACCTACATCATATGATATATCTGGCCTCGTAAGTGTGAGATAGATTATACTGCCAGCTCGTTGTTTATATATTGTAGCATTCTTGACCTCCTTTCCTTCAGTGAAACATAACTCTGTGTGTACCTTTCCAAGAGTTGTAATAGGCTTGCACTCTAACACCCCATACTTCTCTAATAGACCTTTAGTATACTTGTGTTACTATAAGAAAATTCCATCCTTTGTATGCTCAATTTCAAGACTAAGAAAATGATTTAAATCTCCCAGGGCTTTCATTTAAAAATGTACTAATAAGTTGGCTTTAACTTGATCAATCTCAGTAATGTCATTATGTGTGATGATAGGATCAACCACATAAACTAGTACTATAGAAACTTCTTACACTGGAGTATTGGACTCTCACTAACAAGCTAGAGTTAGTCGATGCCATCACGTAATCACTCTGGATTAGCAACCTATCTTTCCATCCCAGTCTTCGATGCTTGCTTTAATCTATAGAGTGCCTTATTTAGGTTGCATACATAACTAGGATGAGCCTTTCTCTCAAACACTTGAGACTTCTCCATTTATATTTCTCAATCTAACTTATTATATAGGAAATGCTAAAGCTTCCAATCTTTATAAGCAGCTAAGGCTAATAAAACACATACTATTGTAATCTTTGCAATTGGACTAAGTGTCTCAACATAATCTAGTGCATACTTTTTCTATAATCCTTGAGCCATTAATCGAACTTTATATCTTTCAACTGATCCATCATAATGCTTTTTTTACTTTATAAACCCATTTGTAATAAATTGGCTTTACATTTTTAGGTTTGGGGACGAAATCCCATGTCTCAATTTTTTTTAAGGCATTTGTTTCTTCTTTCATAGCTTTCCTCCACTCCATTCTCATTTCTCATTATATCCTTTCTCATTCTTATTACCATTTCTCCATGCGAACCAAGCTCCCTCTTAGTCTTTTCAAGTGACTTGCCATTAATATTAAGTGATATCTTTAGCCATTTCATCTTTTTTTAACCCTTTCTTATAACTTCTCCTTAAAATTTCCTTTGAATTTAGTAGAACCACTTCATGAGGAGACTATTACGATGAAGCCTCGTCAATTATTACATTTCTTGAAATATGACAACGTCCTGTTGTTGGATCACAACATTTACTCCCTTTTTTTATTGCAAATGATCAAGAACAAAAACACAAGGCACGTAGCTAAAAACTCGAAAATGACTTATATTGGGTTTTACATTCCATAGCTTCTCAATTAGTGAAATTGATCCAAGTGATGCTTATGGTAACCTATTAATAATATGTATGCCAGTATTTATACATTCTACCTACAACCAAGGTGGAATATTCTTCGCATATAGTATGCTTCTATATATTTCAACAAAGTGTCTTTTATTCATTTCCACTACTACAATTTGTTAGGAGTATAAGGACAAGTTGATTGGCACCATATCTAATAGTTTTATAGATACTTCGAGAACTTATGTGAGGTATACTCGGCTCCATTATCAATATAAAGGCATCTAATCCTTCAATCACGTTCATTCTCAACCATCTTTTTAAACTCCTTAAACTTGCTTAATGCTTCTAATTTTTGGGTCATAAAATACACCCATATGTACCTTAAGAAGTTATCAATAAAGATTATCATATATTGGTAACCACTAAACAATGGTTGTTTTTACGACTAAATACATAAGAATGAACCAACTCTAAAGGCTTATTTGCTTGGAACTCAAAGTCTTCATATGATAATTGATATGCTTTCCCACACTGACATCTAATACATGCTACATCTTCTTCAATATCAAGTTGATAAAGTCTGTTGAGTATACACTTCTTTATCTTCATCTTTAATTTGTGATAGCTCATATGTCGCAAGCATACATGCCATAGATCGAATGTCTCATTCCTTATAGTCCTTTTTACATAGGCTATTTATGCTGATATCAAATAGATAGACTTTAACTTTCATCCTTTTATGGGAGGTGTGCTCATTGGTCTCAAATTCCTATAAACTTTCACATCCTTAGGTCCAAATGCTACATAGTTACTAAGGATGTTAGTTGTGGAATTGATATCAAATTCTTCTTTATCCCAAGTATATGAAACATGTCTTCAATTGCACTTATTTTGAATTTTATCGAGGCACTACCAATGTCTTATCAATGTGAGTGATAGGTAGCTCTCAGTTATTTGTAGTGGCAATAACTCACTCCCTTTTACATTCTATCAGGCTCAATAGTTTTTCTTTATCTCTTGCCATATAATTGGAAAAACCAGAATCTGCCATCCAATCTTTATTATAACTAATACATTTATCACTAATTGTGACAAGAGCTAGCTCTTCTTTTGTTTTAACTTTGGAGCGCGTGAATGTATTACATTTACCAATTATTGGTTCTGTAATAGCATATGAAGTTTAAAAGTCACATTCTTTTTCACTTTCATCTTAGGAGTGTGCAGTTATTGCAACATTTCGTTTTTCTATTTTGTATTGAAAATCACGAGCGTAGTGGCTTTTTTTGTACAAACAAAACATTGATTATTCTTATATTGATGTGTCTTATCTTCCACTTGATCATAGTCACGACAAGTTTCCCTTTATTACTAACTCCTTTTTTGTTGCCTTTTCTACAATCCTTCTTATTTGGACTTTTCTCCATTTTTTGATCTCGCACCTTTTGGATGCTCTTTTTAATGCTAAAAAGAGCTTTCTCTTCATCCTTAATTTAGGCTTTATACATTTGTTTTCTAGAGCCTTTTAAATGACTAATATATTTTCTAATTCATTCAAATTTAATTTGGCACTTTTACCTGGCCGTAAATTATTATGACAAGTGCGTTAAACTCAACGCACAATGTATGGATTATAAATCTTCTTACTTTCATCTTAATGATTTTATTCTCATAATTAAATTTAAAAATTCTTTACATAAAGTTTTAATTTTAGTAAAGTATTCACTCGTCATATCTCTTTGCGAGATTGATAATAACTTGTTCTCAAGCTGTTGGAGCTTGGTATCATTTATTCTCACAAGTTCTAGCGAGAGCGTCTCATGACTTCTTAGGAGTCTTCACATCCTTAATATGTTAAGTCATCCTCCACCAAAATTGATAAAGCATACATTGGTTTATCGACCTAACCTTCTACTATTTAAGATCATCTTATTATGTTAGAGGTGATGTTTCATTACCTCTAACAATTCCCACAAATCTTGAACGAGTAGTAGAATTACATACGAGTACTTTAAGTATTATAATTATTGTTATTAAGCTTTTTAAGAGTTCTTACCGAGATAGACATATCAACCATAATGACTTGGTTATTTCCTTTAGTTAACCAAGTAAGTTTAATCCCAATCCAGCAAACTTCATAGCTCCCATTGCACATGAGTGGTACCTTGCTACACCATGATCCCTAATCACGAACTCTCAACATACGTGATGGTCAGCCCTCAACCTATTACTCTGGTACCACTTGTTGAATATGTAGAGGACTAAATTAGATGACAAGAAATCCTTTATTACACTAAATAAAACTTTGGTACATATATAACACACAAATTTGACAAATTTTCACTCTTACTTATGTCACTCGTTCAAATAACACTTGCACTCTTTTGTTTTCTTTTTTTTAACCTTTCACTTAGAGAGAATAGGTAGATGACTAATAGTAAAATTAAAAATCTATAAAAATCAAGAACAATAAAATAAAAATTCCATAAAACCAAACTTGAACAGAAAGAAAGAGAGGAGAGACGAGAGAGAGAATTTTATTGTTTTTAATTTTTATTTTTGAATCATACTTACCACATAGAATGTAATGTTGCGTTTGGATAGTGTCCCCGAGGACGGGGACAGTGGACGAGACAGGAAAATCCTATCTCCGGAGGCGTTTGTTTGGCTGTCCCCGTCGTCCTGTCTACCGTCCCCGGGGGACAGGGACACGTTTTTTTGTCCCTCCCAAAAAGGGAGGACAGGGACAACATGTCCCTGTCTCCGCAACATATCACCCTTCTTTTGACACTATTGCCCCGACTCCTTCGTCCCAGACTGCCCCCGACTCCTTTGCCACTCTGTCCCCGACGACCCTCGACTGCGGTTCCTCTATCTTGGATCAAGTTGCTGCCCTTCGTGGCACGCTTTCTCTATGCTGTTGGATTTCGTCGTCCCAGCCTTCCCTCTCACACGCTCCCCTTCTTCCCCAAAGCGTTTAATTGATAGGGTCAAGTAAGTTTTTGATAACCCTTTTGTGGAACATTGTCGTTCTTCCTTACAGGACCGACACTGTAGTTGCGTAAAGGGTTCATACTCTGTCGTCTTTGTTGCAGAACTCTCTGTCCCTGTTTATGCTTAAATTTTTTTCGGTTTACCCGAAGACCCGCTTGTTTTCCGGATGAAGCTACCCATGCCCACTGGGTTTTTTTAATTGACTTCATCATGTGTTGGATGTGGTTTTGGGAAGAAGGAGTTTGGTTGTTAGGTTGATTCACTTCTCAGTGTT
>JANZLH020290309.1:0-14336 GCA_026770325.2 Erythroxylum fimbriatum
TGGTTTAAAATTATATAATAATTAATATATTATGCTTTACATATTGTTTAATATACTTTAAATAATATTTATATGCATAAATAATTTTTATTACAAAAAATATGGTTAAAATTAAAAGTATTTTTATTTTTATGTTGCCAAATAGTCTACTATATGAAGCTCTTTCAAACAACTCTTTTTTAAATGACAGCTAAACAGTTAACTGGCTTCTTAGAAAAGTTCTTTCTAAGAAAAGATCTACAGAAAAAAGTTTTATTGACAAAAGCTCTACTGGTATAAGCCCAACCAAACAGTGATTTAGCCCTTCTCGGATTCTTGTTATTCCCAATCATTTGGAGCATCCCAAAAGCATTAATAATTGCAAAACTAGGTCCTATGCTTCAAAAGAATGATGGGTATGTTATCTAGGTTTCATCAGCTCCTGGACCATATTGAAGCTTCCAACAAGGTTGGATAAAATGGCTAATAGGGTATTGATAATGCATTATATCCAGTTCTACTCTTAGATTATCTGAAGTCACAAGTCTAGCTCTATAGGGTGGCTTTCCTAGAATAATAGTGATTCTCGTGTTAACTGTAACTCTCACATACCTAACTATAGAAGATGGTGAAGCTAAGGAAAATAATAGAAAAATGGACAATCAATAACATCAGTAGTATGATAATTAATCCATATGTAATTCAAAATTAAGGGTTGTTTGGTTCCACTTCTGTTTTTTGTTGTAGTTTTTAGTTTTTGGTTTCCATTTTTTTAATTAAAAAACCAAAAACTTGTTTGGTTGAGATTTCTAATATAAAAATTGAAAACAAAAATCTGTTTGGTTAAAGACTTGTAATAAAAAAAAACTAAAAACAAAAACATGTTTGGTTTTATCATCATGTCATGTTTTTGTTTTTGTAATTATACTCTCATGTGATCTGAGTTACTTTGATAATAGCCAAATTTTTTCATAGCAGAGCTAAATCGACCAAACCATGCCCGAGGGGACTGTTTGAGTCCATATAGTGTCTTTTCCAATTTGCATACAAATTTGGTTTCTAAAGAGACTGTATAGCCTGGTGGAATGTCCATGTAAACTTCTTCTCCAAGATCACCATAGAGAAATGCGTTCTTCACATCGAGTTGGTGTAAGGGCCAGTCCAAATTTGCTGCAAGAGATAATAACACTTTAACATTATTCAGTTTTGCAACTGGGGAAAATGTCTTAGAATAATCTACCCTATATGTTTGTGTGAATCCCTTCGCAACAAGTCTTACCTTATTCCTGTCAATCGATCCGCCAACCTTGTATTTTATAGAAAACACCTACTTATATCCCACTAGTTTTTTCCCTTCTAGTAGTGGAACTAGCTTCCAGGTGTTGTTTTTCTACAAGGCCTTCAATTCCTCTTTAATTGCTTTTACCTAATTTCGGTCTGTCAGAGATTCTTCAATACTACTAGGAATATGATGAGAGGACAACGTTTGTTGAGACCCGATCTCGGAACTGGACCCCAACCGAAAAAGCGAAACTGAAACGGAAAAGCGAAGCAAAGAACGCGTACGGAAGACAAACGAAGGAATTTATATCCGAACGAATCGAAAGTGAAACAGAACACGAATTGAATTGGAAAATCAGAAAACGAAATGCGGAAACAAAAACGAAAGCAGAAATCGTAGGAACGGATTTTTAAGCGAAACGGATTGGAAGCAAAATGAAGACGAAGCAAACAAACGGTTCAATCGAATCGAAGCGCAAGTCCGACATCCGCGAACAAACACTTTAGAAAAGCGTCGCATTGCGTTGGAATTCCTAAGACTAAACCAATCTGAAATCCGGTATATTTTTTTCTTCTTATTCATCACAAAGCAAATCAATATAATTTCCCCATTGGAAATTCATTCTCAATAACTCAATTCCAAAACATTCATACTTATTCCCTAATCCATCTATTATCCAAAACTTATTAAACCGTTTTCAAAAATTGGGCAGCATAACGGCTGCATTCTAACAAACCCAAACCTGCAAAGGGTTTTAAAATCACTTCTATAATCCAAAACAATCCATCCAATCTACCAGACCTCCTGTCCGGAATCCCAAAAATCAAACACATTTCTACTTCTAATACTTCAATAAGTCTCAAATCGATATCCATAATTGGAATCAATCCCATTCATATTCCATAATCATACACACATTTTGCAATTCTATTCCATACATAATTTCATAACTCTTCATAAATCATACACCTCGTGAATTAATTGCTTAAAAAAATACCTCAAATTCAAATACATAAGTTCATAATCCATATACATCATGGAAATACAAGCTCACAAAACATAACCTTCCAAGCCATATTCAATATCAAAATCCAAAATTTCATAAAATACTAACTAAGTAAAAACGAACGCAACGGCTTGACATTCTTTCATCCGATCTCCTGCTCGAAAATACCTGGAGATGAGGATAAAAGGGGGGGTGAGCTTGGCAGCTCAGTGGATAACATATTTATAATTCGAAAAATAAGCAAAAAGTATCTTTCAAAATTTTTGCCATTTCATAGAGTTTCACAATAGAAAATTTGCAAATTCCTTATTTCTCAACTCTTCACTTTTCAAAACATTTAAAAACTTCATAAACAATTTCACAAATTCTGCGGTTGAAAACTTCGATTTCTCATTCTTCAAAATTTTCAAAAGTTTTCATAACTCATAAACAACGTCACAAACATTAATGCATCACATTATAATGCATCACAACTATAACCAAAATAAAAAACACATAACACATCAAACGGTTTGGGTCGGTCCAAAACGGGACGTACTGCACATTCCCGCATAGCAGTTATGTGCAGCTGTGAACAGAACGTACTACACCTTCCCGCATAGCGGTCAGGTGTAGCCGTGAACTTATGGGAGTCCTTACGAAGCTCCAATGCCACTAGCGGGCAGGCGGGAGAAGCCTTTAAAAAGGAGACCAGTGCACTGACTCATAACTTAGGGGACCTAACCAAACCCATATAACACATCTTTCATGCATGACAAATCGTATTGCCCGAAGGCACCTTTCGAAAATTTAACATTTTCATGTCATGTTATAATCAATATAATGTGACATATATTTCACATATCACAATCTTAGTTCATCCAAACACAAAGATTGCACAAATCATAGCAATTGATCACATTCATAAATCAAATAAATTCCCATTTACTCAAGCAATGAAATCATCGATTTCTCAAATTATTCAAAACATTCGAATAATAATGAATTCCATAAAAATAAAAATAAATCATATTCGATTCACCACAATTCATAAACAAAGTATGAAATGCTTTTGATAATTTATCAAAATCGTTCATAAATAATATATACAAATGTATCAATTTTCATAATTAACAAATCCTTCAAGCATAATGAATCTTAAATTTTTTTTATCAATGTATCAAAATCATTTGAAATAATAAATCTAACCTTTGTACAATTTTCATAATTTCAGAAATTCTTGTCATTTATCAAACATTTAAAACTTATAACAATTCTTAAAAACATTTGGAATTTATAATTGCAATTTCTTAAATCATTGAATATATAACAAATTTCTAAAATTATTCCAAAAGTAAGGAATTTATTCATACGAAATTAAAAATTTTCAGACCTTTACATAACCACTACTTTATAAACAAATTCAAACATATTCGGAAATCATAACTTTTCTTTATAAAAACTTTCAAAAATGTTCGGAAATCATAATTCTTCAAACCTTGACATAACAATATTTTTATAAAACACTTCCAAAAATATTCGAAAATCATAATTGTTCAAACATTTGCATAAACAATAGTTTTATAACAATTTCAAAAGCATTCGGAAATCATAATTTTTTTCAAACACTTTTATAAACAATATTTTTATACAATTTCAAAAGCATTTGGAAATCCTAAATTTCAAACATTTTTATAAGCAATATTTTTATAACAATTTCAAAAGCATTTGGAAATCCTAAATTTTCAAACATTTTTTATAAGCAATATTTTTATAACAATTGCAAAAGCATTTGGAAATCCTAATTTTTCAAACATTTTTATAAGCAATATTTTTATAACAATTTCAAAAGCATTTGGAAATCCTAATTTTTCAAACATTTTTTATAAGGAATATTTTTATAACAATTTCAAAAGCATTTGGAAATCCTAATTTTTCAAACATTTTTATAAGCAATATTTTTATAACAATTTCAAAGGTAGTCAGAAATCATAAATTTTCAAACATTTCCATAAACAATTCCAAAAATAAAAATTTAATCACTCAAACACAAAGAATTTCTCAAATATCAAAATCAAAGAATGCAACACTTTTTATAATTTTTCAATTCATTCATAAATAAAGAACTTCAGAAATTTTTATCAATTTATCAAATCAATTAAGACAATGAATTTAACCTTTGTAACAATTTTTCAAAATCATTTCAAAATCATTCAGAAACAATAAAATTCAAAAATACCTTCTTTCTTGATTTTCCGAAAATATAACCAATAAACTTTCAAAACATTTCTCTTCTAGATTTTTCAAAATCAGACAAACAATCATTCAATTTCATCAAAATATTTTTAACTATTCGAAAACAATAAATTACAAATCCCTTTCACTTTCTTAATTTCTCAAGAACACACACAAAGCTTATAATTCCAAAAATAAACATGATACCCACCTCATTTCCATGCAAGGAACTTGATTTATGCTTCAATTCCTCCAATCCTCACTTAAATCGAAAAATCCCTAATTCAATAACATAAACCCTAATTAATCAATCATCCAAAATTAAGCATCATCTTAACATAATCACTAAAATTAACCTTAGAAATCTCAAATCCAAATCAATCCTAAGCCAAATAAACCAAAATCTCACTTAAAATTCAAAGCTTAAAAATCATCACTTACCTTCATCTTCTTCATTTTCGAAATTTCCTAGCTCATCTTAGAGCTTTCACCTTCTTCCACCTTTTTCCCTTTGAAATCAACAAAAAACCTTGCTTGAAACACTAAAAATCCGAAACCCTAGCTTTCTCCTATTTCTTCTTCCTCTTCTTCTCTCTACCGAAATTCTTCTCTCTTCTCTCTTCTTATTTTCGTTTCTTTCCTTTGAAATTTTCGTGCCTTTCCCTTGTCTTACACGGCAGCTCTCCATTGCTTCATTTAATGAAGGCTAAATGACCTAATTTCCCTTCCACGTAAGCCTACTAACTTAACCCTTTAAGTGATGTTCCAAAAATGCCCTTCATTTAGCCTTTTAAAAAAACTGACATCTTGCCTCCATAATTTGATCAGGTAAATGAACTAATTTGACAAAACTTCCTTCTAGAGAAATGTTCCTCTATGTCTCATCTTAAAATGATACCAAAAATACTCAATTCAAATCAGAGATGAAGGAGTTATGGCCAAATTACTTTCAGCTCTTACTAATCTAAGACGGAACATTACACCAAATTTCAATCCAGAAATTGAAAATCTTAGGGCTAAATTGACATTCAATTCCTTCATATGACTTATAGCCCCATGTCCCTATTTTATTTTGCATCAAAAATCAACTTAATCGGATCTCCACAAGACAAGAATTTCGCAAAATACTGAACCCTGTTCAGAAAATTTTCTAACTCACTTTGATTAAATAAATCGCCCTCAATTTTATCTAAAAAATTCATAAATTTTCTATGAACAGATAGAGGAAAGTCTTAGGAATCCAACGCTTCAAAAATCGGATCAATCGGATGTCGGACGGATAAGATATAAGCAAAAGAATCAAGAAAAATCAAATTAAACAAAATTGGGGCTGCACTGTAGCAGACGGCTCGCGGTCGCGAGCTGAGGAACAAAACACTGGCTCGCAATCGCGAGCCGAGAAGAAGCCGAGCTAGCTCGTGATCGCTTTGGCTCGCGATCGCAAGCCAAAGAAAACCAAAACCTCACGAGTGCGACAGCTCGCGAGTGCGAGCCTCGGTGAATAACGGCCAGCTCGCTATCGCAAAATGACTGACTTCAACTTTCCTTTTTTATAACATTGAATTTCAAAAATTCATATCTATTGTTCCTGAACTCCAAATTTGACAAATTTGGTATCATTGGAAGGCTTAAAGGAAGCTCTACAACTTCCATGAGAACTCAAAAGCCAATTCAGCCTTTACAATGATCAAATTTTCACTCAAAAACACTGTCTCATTTAATGTCTCCCTAAACAATCACATAACTTCCAAAAATCATATCATTCGACTCCAAGGTCCAAACATGTCATATTTGATATCAATGGAAAGATCAAAATGAATCCTACAACTTTCATGAAGGACAGAAAAATCAATTTGGCCTCTAAAGGAGTCAAATTTTCAATCGAAGATTCTGCCACAATAGTGGTCATCCTATACCACATCCAAACATCCAAATTTTATATTTTTCAAATCTCACATCCAAAAAATAACATATTACCCATCATTTTAAATCTATTCACATTCTCTAAATCTTTCAAGTAGATCACTTACTCCAGTTCAGACTAAAACAGTCCAGAATTCACCTCAAAGCACAACACACCCAAACTTACTTTTCATAGCATTTTTCAAACAAAGCAAAATAACCTTAATTTCGGAAAATCATAACTTTCAATGCCGATATCGAAAAATATCATACTTTATAGCAACAGAAAGCTTTCATCAGGAACTAAAATTTTCATGAAGATCATATTCTCAAAATCTGCCGAAATCAAAAAGTCAACTCTATTCTCCAAAAAGTCAAACTTTCTTAACTCTCCAAATTTTCACACTTTTTCTCTTTATTTCTTGATTTTCAACTTCCATTTCAATCATCTCAAACATCTTATTCACTTAAACTGTCATGAACCATACAAATCTACTCAACTCTCAAAGTCATCAAAACTAATCAATTTCTTTTTCTCATCAATTTCCTTAAGGCACAATAACATCTATAACACAATTCATACATAAACACTCATTTAATTTCATTAAAAAATATTTCTAATTTCCACCAAAAGTTCAGGATCCAACATGATCAATCTGTTAAGGGTTTAAAGGGATTCGAAACTAGATACTAATTTCTGAAAACGATAGTTTTCTAAGTGAATTCCACTGTCTTTGCATTCATTATCATTTCTTATTTCTTTAATTGTTTTAGTTTTTATTTTCTTTTTATTAAAATCTAAAATCAATCCTTAGGCTAGATAATGGGGGAAGGGTAAGAACTAGTATTCACAGTCTTCATGGTATAGACTCATACTTGTGGATATTAGTTATAAGTAGGCTGTGCACTTGTAGTTATTAAAATATTAACTAACACAAAATAGGTTCATTAAGTTTTTGGTACCGTTGTCGGGGATTTTCATATTTGGAAAGCCTAAATGCTATTACTATAGCCATTTTATTTTATTTTATTTTACTTTCTCTTGTTTTTATTTTAATTTCTATTTATTTATTTTATTGTCTTTATTTTATTGTAACTTGTTGTATTTGTGGCACTATGCATCTCCATGGAACAAGCCAACTCTAGAAGATAAATTATCGAAAATCTTAGCTGAAATGAAAGAGGACTGACACAAATTCGATGGTGAAGAAAAGACAAGGGTTAGCTTTATGAATAGAGGGACAATTAAAAAAGAGCTTATAGAAGGAAAAGAAAGCATTGCAGATAAACTAATAGAATGCCTTGCCGAGAAAATCCTAATGCACAAGAATTCGATGATAGGTTTTCTTTACCTACATATGATCAGTATAATTTGAGTTTCTAACTATCTCTAAGTGAAGAAGAGGCAATAGTCGATTTCATGAATGAAGATGCATTTTAAGAAGGTAAGGAGGTAATTGCTACTCTAAAAAATATGATGACCGAGTTTATTCAAGATTCAAATATGAGGCATTAGGAAAGAAAGGCTCGTATACAGAACATGGTGAATTAAATCGATCAGCTAGTAGAGATATTATCCAACGAATAACTAGGGAGCTTGCCTAGTCCTAATGAATTAGATCCTAACGAATTTGGAATGACAATCACCTTTAGTAGTGAAGATGAGCTCTAAGATTGGAATTCTTACAAATGCTACTTATGGATATTTGAACTTGTTATATATATATTTGATAAGTGCTTTATAGATTATATTTTAGTAACAAATTTTCTTATGATTTTTGGTCATTTGTTGATAATGGTACTTAATTTTTTCTTATTATTATTTTAGGTCTTAAATACCTTTATAGATCATAAGGAGCAAAAATAGGGTAGAATAAAGGCATTAAACTAAATAATGGAAGCTATTTTTGAAAGACACATTAGTGTTAGTGTCAAACATGCCCATGTTGATGGATATGACTGTGTGAGTGGCCATGTAAGTCCCTGTATGTAAGGCCCCAATATATACCCTATAAGCATTATAGAATGTCTAGGGTGTATTAAGAAGTAAACGTAAATAATTAAGTGCATCTAAGCATAGTTTGCAAAAGGGGTGCACTTCAGGTTTAGTAAAAGGAGTTTAATAAGGTAAAGCAGATGTCAACTGTAGAAAAATATCAGGGGCAATTCGAAGAGTTGAAAGCACTGATGATCTCTAACAACCCACACTTAACTGAGCCTTACTTCATTGATAGCTTCATAAGTGGACTTACTGGGGAGCTTAAATCAATGATGAAGCTAAGCAAGTCAGCGACTCTTGAGAAGGTGTTTGACGAAGCATGGCTACACGAAGACGTTGGGGACAAAATATGCAAAAAGCAGTGGGCTAAAGGAAGATGGAGTGAGGGCACTAAGAGTGGGAGCTCAGCCCAAGTAAACGAGAAGGAACCTGAGGTCACTAAAGGAGGAACTAGCTCTGTAAGGGCTCAAGTAATTCTTTAGGAGGTAAGGAACAAGAATAGAACCTTCTATAAATGTGGTGATTGTTATTTTCCAGGCCATAAGTGTAGGAAACAATTACTCACTATTGAAGGGCACGAAGCGAAGTTGGAACCGAAAGATGGGAGTGAGAATGAAGAATATGGTGAAGCAGATGATGACATAATTGGACTAGTAATCACAGGTAATGGAGTGATCTCACTTCATACCTTGAATGGGGTTTCTGCCTATAACACCTTACAGTTTCAAGGCATTCTTGGTAGAAAGAAGCTTATGGTTTTATTAGAAAGTGGCAACAAACATCGTTTTATAGATGAAAAGATGGTGAAAGAGTTACAATAGAGGACAATGAAAGCATACCCACTCACAGTGATAGTAGCAAATGGGCAACAAATGGTTAGCAACATCAAATGCGAGAAATTGCAATGGAAGATGCAAGGAAATAATTTCACTGTCGATTTGCGGGTTCTGTAATTGAGTGGTTGTGATATTGTTCTGGGCATGGATTGGATGGCTCTACATATCCCGGTGGTTTTTTTTTTCAGGAAGGAACCGTCACTCTTCATTGCCAAGGGAAAGAATTTTGGCTAAAAAGGCACCAAAAGGAAGGGGCTCTCAAATAATGATAGGAAAACACCTCTCATGCTGGTTGCACAAGGGATGGACAGCTTACCTCTTCACTTATATATGGTTAACTTGACTGAGCACTTAGTGGAAAAGGCGAAGGAGATAGCACGAGGGTTGCACCCAGCTATCCTAAGGATACTTAGAGAATTTGTTGATTTAGTCCATGAACCTGTCGTTATCGATTGATCATACACAAAGACAACCGAGGAAACTACTGGAATTTAGAGAGAGAAGTTTAGAGAGAGAATTCACGCGAGAACAGGGGCAAACAGAGCACTTTTGAAGAACTCAACAAGTCATTGAGATTTCGTCTAATTGTATTTAATATCAAAGTACAGAATGCGTGTATACATCTCCTATGGGTTTATATAGTATTTATAATACTCAATTTCTAACTGCCAACTAACTAACTTTTCTTGAATTTCTTTAATTCATTTCTTATACGTTGTTTGCATGGCACTGCATGAACATTTTGATCCAACGCTCCTGCCTGAATTTCTGAGACATATCTCCTACATACTCCTCCTTGGATCAGAAATTCAGCTTCTGAATTCCAATCATTTTCCTCAGCTGCTGGAAATGTGAAACATTAAATCCTTTTGTAAACAAATCTGCAGCTTGATCATCCGTATGAATATACTTAAGCTTTTTCTCCCCTTCCTGTTGTATATCCCTTAGATAGTAGTATCTAAGTTTGAAATGCTTAGTTTTACAATGGAAAACCAAATTCATTGAAATTGATATCGCTACCTGATTATCAATGTAAATCACCGTAGCTCCTTCCAAATGAACTTGCAAATCCACAAGCAACTTTCTGACCCATATTACTTGTTTTGCTGTTGCTGTGGCCGCAACCAATTCAGCTTCAGCTGTTGAGAGCGCCACCAATTCCTGCTTCTTTGATGTCCATGAGAAGCATGTTGAGCCTAATGTAAAGCAGTATCCGGTAGTGCTTTCCATGTCTTCTGATGCTCCGCCCCAATCACTATCTACATAACACATAAGCTCGCATTTTCCAGTCTTCTCATCTATCAATCCAAAATCAACCGTCCCTTTCAGATACCTAAAAATTCTTTTCACCGTAACTACATGTTGCTTTCTAGGATCACTTAAGTATCTGGAAAGCACACTAACTGAGTACAAAGCATCAGGCCTTGTAGCTGTGATGTACATTAAGCAACCCACCATACTCCTATAATTCTTCCTATCCACTTCATCGCCTTCTTCCCTCTTTACTAATATCTCTTTTGGACAAATTGGAGTTGATACCTGCTTACACTGATCCATCTTAAACCTTTTCAGTACATCACGAATATACTTCTTTTGACTTACAGCGATACACCCCTTACACTGAAATACCTCCATACCCAAGAAATACTTCATCTCTCCTAGATCAGTCATTTCGAAGGTTTTGCTGATTGTTGCTTCAGGAATTCAATCTGCTTCTCAGAACTTCTAGTAATTAACAAATCATCCACATAAATTGAAACTACAGCTACATCACCTTCTTGCATCCGTACATACATTATTGGTTCACCGTAACTTCTTCTGAATTTAATTTCTAGGAGAAACGCATCAATTCTCACGTACCAGCACCGAGGTGCTTGCTTCAACTCGTAAAGGGCTTTTTTGAGCTTATACACCAACTCCTCCTTTCCCTTTATCACGAAACCTTCAGGTTGCTGGACGTAGATCTCCTATTGTAGAACACCATTAAGGAAGGCGGACTTAATGTCCATTTGATGTACCTTCCAATCATTTTCTGCTGAAGCGCCAATAACAACCTGATTGTCTCAATTCTTGCAACTGGCGCGAACGTCTTTCCAAAGTCTACACCTTCAACTTGCGCGTACTCTTTTACAACTAGCCTTGCTTTGAGTCTATTCACTGAACCATTTGGATTCAGTTTTGTCTTAAACACCCATTTCAACCCAATAGCTCTCTTGTCTGGAAGTTTTTCAACTAGACTCCATGTTTCATTCTTATCAATAATGGAAATTTCTTCCTTCATGGTTTCTACCCATTTCGGATTCTGTAATGATTCTTGAGTTGTGGTAGGTTCCAGCATCGCTTCATTGCTCCTCTCATAAATTTCAGCTAAGCTTCTTGTCCCTCTTACTGGTGCAGAATCATAGTCATCATCAGACTCTTCTGGAATGTGCTCCTCCTCAGAGGTCTACCCATTCTGATCATGCTGAAACTCTGGTTTTGCTACTTCTCCTGGTTCTACCTCTCCCTCATCATCATAATCACCTGGGTTAGTTGTAGTTGACAGGATATTCGAATGCGCTATTCTTGATTGCCTTCTAACTCCATTTATTTCCTTATCTCCAAGCCAGCTCCATCGCTCATCTTTGAAGAAATGAACATCCCTACTTACTTTACTTTTTCTGGTCTGGATAATATAGCATATACCCTTTGCTAACTTCAGAGCATCCCACGAAGATTGCAGCTTCAGACTTATTGTCGAGTTTACTTCTTCTGGCCTGAGGAATTAGAGCACTACATAGCAATCCAAATACTTTCAAATTTCTCATCTTCAGCTTGAAGCCATGCCATATCTCATGCGGTGTCTTATCTTCGAGAGCCCGAGTGTATACTCTGTTCAACAGGAAGCAGGCGGTGGAAGCAGCCTTAACTCAAAATTCCTTTGGTAGCTTTTTCTCCTTCAGCATGCACCTCGTCATTTCCACCAAGGTCCTATTCCTTCTCTCCACGACGCCATTCTATTGTGGAGTGTAAGGCATGGTAAGCTGATGCTTGATTGCTGCTGATTTACAGATCACACCAAAATTGTTAGATGTAAACTCTGAGTCGTTGTCTGTTCTTACAGACTTGATGCTTAGACCAGATTGTTTTTTTGTGAAAGCTTTGAACTCCCTAAAAGTTCTTGCTACCTCTTCCTTGATTTTGAGGCAGTATATCCATGAGTATCTTGCATGATCATCGATTATTAACAGGAAGTATCTGCTTCCATTTAATGAGGCAACAGGCATGGATCCGCATACATCCATATGCAATAGCTGAAGTCTCTCCTCAGCCCTCCATTTTGCGTTCTAGAACAATGTACGTGATTGTTTCCCCATCATGCAAACTTTGTATGCAACACGCTCGCATGAATTTGGTGGTAAGCCTTTGGCCATATCTTTCTTCCTCATTGCTTCCAATCCCTTCATGTGGTAGTGCCCAAGCCTTCGATGCAAAAGTTCAGGTTCAGTTAAGTATCCCACTAGTGCCTCCTGTTGTAGCTCTTTAGGCCTCATCGAGAAGCTTTCGTTCTTCATTCGGGTGCAGATGATCTCCTAGCCAGCATTATCAAAGACTCTACAAGAATTTGATTCAAAATGTACAGACATACCTCTCTCAATCAACTGGGCTACACTCAAGAGATTATGTTGTATCTTGGGTACATAAAGAACATCCGAGATGATCTTGACACCTTTCCTGGTCACTATCTCCACTTCACCTTTCCCTTCTACTTGGATGCAGCCTCCATTTCCAAGCTTCACGTTTTCTTTCACGTCTTTATCTAGAGACTTGCATAAATTTGGATCTAGAGACATGTGGCTTATACATCTACTGTCAATCAGCCAGTCAGATGGGTAATTCTGAACACAATCGCCAATCACCCCAAACAGTTGTTCTTCTTCTTTTTCAATCACTTGTACGTTGGTTGCCGCTTGTGTAGATTGCTTCTTACAGATGGCCTCCATTTTCCCTTTCTGATGACACCTTCTGCATTCTATGTCTGGCCTCTTCTAGCACGTGAAAGCTAGATGATTGGACTTACCGCAATGTGGGCAGGGATTGTAATTATTCACTTTGTCTCCTCCTGCATTCTTGCCTCCATTCTTTTGGCATGTTTGAGAGCCTTTAGTGCTGGACCCACCTTTCGTCTTTTTCTTCTTCTTGAATTTTTCTTAAGTCTCTGTTTTGACAAAGGCTCGATTAACACCTTCAGTTGCTTCATTCTTCCTCAACAAAGATCTCTGCTCTTGAGCCTGCAAGGCACTCACGACTTCCGCAAGCTTTATTTGCCCAAAATCTTTGGAGTTCTCAAGAGAGACGATTGTTGCTTCATACTTCTCAGGGATGGACACAAGTAGCTTCTGCACCAATCTTCGATCTTTGAATTCAGCTCCTAAGAATCTGATTTGATCAGCAAGTTGAATTAATCTTTCACAATAATTCTCGATCATCTCATCTTCTTTCATTTGAATTCTATCGAATTCCCTTAACAGATTTAACACTTTCATATTTTTTACCTTCTCGTCACCCTCGTATTCACTCTTCAAGAAGTCTTAGACTTCCTTCGTAGAACCAACTCCTATGATTCTAGTGAAAATCGAGGGTGACACCGACTAGTATAGGCAAGATTTGGCTCGGGCTTTCTTTGTCACCCTCTCTCTTAACCACCGTAGCTGAGCAATTGGAGCATCTTCGGTTGGAATCTCAACCGCATAGTCTTCATCGATTGGTTCCCACAGATCTTGTCCTTGCAGGTATACGTCCATCTTAATCGCCCAGATTTTATATCCTTCTCCATTGAATATCGCAGGTTGCAGACTCTGCGTTGAGCTCTCAACCATCTCTGAGTGTTCTTCGCTCACAGTCGTGCCTTGTACGAGAAAGAGATAGACCTCTGAGCCAAATTCTTTACCTACATTTTCACAGATCCCTTAAGAATCTAGCTCTGATCAACTTTGTCGTTATCGATTGATCATACACAAAGACAATCGAGGAAACTATTATAATTTAGAGTGAGAAGTGTAGAGAGAGAATTCACGCGAGAACAGGGGCGAACAGAGCACTTTTGAAGAACTCAACAACTCGTTGAGATTTCGTCTA
>JANZLH020292083.1:0-14320 GCA_026770325.2 Erythroxylum fimbriatum
ATCTCCAGGTTTTCGAGCAGGAGATCGGATGAAGACGGTCAAGACATCAGTTTTGCATGTTTCTGTAATAGGGTTAGACATCTGGTTTTGTATCGTGGCTTGAAAATGCCACTTTGGTTTGATGATGTATATGAATTATGAATTAATATATATAGTTGGATTGTGTAAGGCCTTGAAATATAGATTTGTGTATGATTATGATATTGGATGATGTAAGCAAATTGTGGGTTGTATATGAATGTGTTGAGATTGAGTATGATTGTGAGACTGATTGAAGTGTTTAGTTATAGGTTTGCGTTTGTTTCTGATGGGTTTTCGAACAGGAGGTCTGATGAATTTGATGATTGTGTCTTATGAGCTGGATTATAGAAGTGTGTAATTTCTTTTGCAGATTTTTGGGCTGTATATGCTGCCCGATTTTCGATAAAAATCGGCGTATGACAAGTTAGAATAAGTATAAGATTAAGAGTTTTTAAAGATGCGATTATGATAGGCATGATTCAGAGTAATTTTGAGCTAATGGCAAAGGATAGTGAGATTATAATGGTAGAATTTCCAAATGGGAAATTGTATGGTCTTTGTATGATTTTGAATAAGATGTGAGTTTGAATGAATGGAATAAGAAAGAAAAAAAGAAGAAAAAAAATTATACCAATTTTCGGATCAGATTAGTCTTAGGGTTTCCAACGCGACGCGATAGTTTTCTTACGTGTATGTCATCGAATGTCGGTAATTCGATTTGTCCATTCCGTTTTTGTTTCGATTCATTATGTTTTCGTTTAGTTCATTTCGATTTGTTTCGTTAATCGCTTTATATTCAATTCCTCCGCCTTTGATTTTCATGTGTTTTGTACTTTGTCTTCGATTTGCCTTCGATATGTATTTTCCGTTCCGTATTCTTCATTTGCAAAATCCGATTCTTCGATATATTTTCGTTGTTTTTGCGTTTCATTTCGTTTGATTTCTTCCGCTTCGCCTTGTCTTCGTTCTTTCGTTTATTTTTTATTTCGCTTTTCTGGTTAGGAATGCAGAGCTATGTAAGATGGAGGATAATTTGAAGGAAGCAATGGAAAGAATGTTAGCATAAATGAATAACAAAATGCTCTTAGAAATGAACAACAAATCAGAAAAGGTGGAGAAGGAAATGTTTGAGTTAAGAAATGATGATGCTGACCTTATAAAAAATGGGCGGAGATGCTGGCCCAATAGAATCGACGTCTCAAGGTAGTTCTGAGAGGGTGAGAGGAAGAGAGTATCGTCAGGGAGGATGAGTCGAATCAAATTTCTAGTATTTGACAGTGATAACGTAAAATTACGGCTCTACCGATGCGAGTAATATTTTTTGCTGTATCAAACACTCGAAGGAATGAAGGTGAACGTGGCCATTTTACATATGGATGAAAGGGCACAAGAATGGTATCGATTATACGTTTGGAATTGTAACAAGAGGGAGACATATAGTAGACTGGGACGAATTCACTAAAGCACTCAAACAACGCTTTGACATTGAGATCTTCGATGACCCGGTTGGAGATTTTAAAGACTTAAGACAGGAGAGAACAGTGTTAGAGTATCGTGCGGTGTTTGATCATCACTCCAATTGGTTAGCACTACCAGAAGAGTATCTAGTCGGATTCTTTATCAAGGGACTTCGACCGAAAATAGGGGTGACCGTTAAGTTGCATGAACCCAACTCCCTGCATCAAGCATACACACTAGCGAGGAAGCAAGAAGCGATACTGATTTCAGCGGGCCATACCTTCTTTAATAGAACTAATAATACGAGGAACATGGGCCACAACGGACAGTCACACACTCCATCAAAAGGGCCACCAACCACTAACATTGGAAGGAATGTCAGTTCGAAGGGATTGTTGCCTACATCAGCAATCACGTCACGAGCATCTCCTCAGGCGAGGGTTACAGCTGAAATGCCACCAACGTTGCATGAATTTTACATGAAACATGCAAGGAGTTCATTTCACCATGGATGCTCTGGTTTTAGCATTGGGAGGTTGTGATGTTGTTTTAGGGGTGTAGCAGCTGGTCAGACTGAATGATGTGTTATGCAATTTTAAAGAAAGAACAATGACCTTCCAGTGGGAAGGTAGGGTGGTAACGATTTATGGAAATCTAAAAGGGAAATCGTGGATCCACTCCAGCAAGGGATTCGAAAGGCTCTTACGAGGACCTTTAGAAGGATAGTTATTTATGTTAAGACTGACAACACCCCTTGAATGTCAATTGCAACAGATGAGCTTAATGGAGGGACAGTGGAGTGCAGTTGGCGAAATCAACGTTGTATTGGCGGATTACACCACGACATTTCAAGAACCTATGCAACTACCACCAGACCGTAAACACAATCATCAAATCATTATGAAGGAAGGGGTGGAAACCGTCAATGTGCATCCTTACCGGTATTCAAAAATGTAGAAGGATATAATCGAACAAACGATGAGTGACTTGATGAAACAGGGGTTTATTCGGTGTAGTTATGGTCCTTACGCATCGCCGGTAGTGTTGGTGAAAAGAAAGACGATACCTGGCGTATGTGTGTAGATTAGCGTGAGCTCAACAAGAACACGATTAAAGACAAATTCCTGATAACGTTAATTGGAGAGCTATTAGATGAGTTGCATGGAGCGAGTTGGTTCACCAAGCTGGATTTACGCTCGGGATATCACCAAATTCGAATGCAGCCGGAGGATATCTCCAAAACAGCCTTTCGGACGCACGAAGGGCACTACAAATTCATGGTAATGCCCTTTGGCTTGACAAATGCTCCTTTGACGTTCTAGAGATTGATGAACAAAATATTCAAACCCTTTTTACGACAGTTTGTATTAGTCTTCTTCGATGATATATTAATTTGCATTTCATTACTCCAATCATATGTCGAACACCTCTCAGTGGCCATGCAGACGTTGAAGGATAATCAGTTATTCCTGAAGGGAAGCAAATGTATCTTTGGAGCTCGGTAGATTGAATATCTGGGATATACAATCTCAAAGAGAGGAGTTGCCATAGATAACCGGAAGGTAAAGACGATAGAGGACTGGCCAGAACCAAAAGGAATTACAGAACTCAGGGGATTTCTGGGAATTACGGGGTACTATCGTCGCTTCATCAAATGGTACGGGTTAATAGCCAGACCCTTAACGAATTTGTTAAATAAGAATAGAATAACTAGTTGGGTGTGGGGGACAGAAGAGAGAGAGGCATTTGAGACACTAAAAAGAGCATTCATTTCAGCTCCGGTATTGGCTTTACCGGATTTTTCGAAAACCTTTATGGTGGAAGCGGATGCGAGCGGACAGGGAATTGATGCGGTATTACAGCAGGAAGGTCATCTAATTGTGTTTCTCAGTAAAGCATTGGCCACTTGACATCAAGGACTATCAATCTATGAGAAGGAATTCTTAGCAATCATCAAGGCGATCAGGTATTGGCATCATTACTTGAGTTATAAACAATTTATTATCAAGACAGATCATCGCAGCCTAAAGTATTTACCGGAGATTATCCACTCCGTTTCAACAATCGTGGCTTTCCAAACTCTTGGGGTATGATTTTGAAGTGCAGTACCGGAGAGGGAAGGAAAATGTCGCCGCCGACGCCTTATCTCGGATGACAACCACAGATATGATAGTGTTCACAGTGACACAAATACAAGGGGAACTTCTTGAAGCAATTAAGAAAAGCTGAGAAGAGGACCAAACAATCAAAGATATTACGAAGCAACTAGAAGTCGGGCAACTTAAAATAGGGGTATACGAGTGGAAGGAAGGACTTCTATAATGGAAGGGACGTCTGGTAGTAGGAGCCAACCATACATTACACCAACAGATTATGATCATCAGCCATGATGATGTGATGGGAGGCCATGCAGGCGTATTGGCCACGATGAAGAAGGTCCAGAACATGTTTTTCTGGAAGGGGTTGGCTAGAGACGTAAGAAATTACATATAAGCATGTATGGTGTGTCAAAGAAGCAAACATGATAATTCGGCCTACCCTAGATTATTACAACCAATTAAAATACCAGAAGGAAGTTGGAGGGAAATTAGTGTTGGTTTTATTGAAGGTCTGCCTCGATCGAAGGGGAAGACGGTCATCTTGGTGGTGGTGGACCGATTCACCAAATACTCTCATTTCATTCCAGTTAAACATCCTTACACGACAGAAGGTATTGCGGAATTATTTCTCAATAATGTTTTCAAATTACATGGAATGCCAGAGAGTATCATCAGTGATCAAGACCCTATTTTTCTGAGCAAATTTTGGCGAGAATTATTGCATCTGCAAGGAGTCTGCTTGAAGTATTCCACCGCCTATCACCCCTAGACAGACGGACTTACAGAAGTTGTGAACAAAATATTGGAGACTTATCTTAGATGCTTTTGTGGAGAAGAACCTCATCGATGGAGCGAATGGTTGGCGTTAGCAAAATGGTGGTATAATACGACATATCGCTCGTTAATTAATTCGACACCATTTGAGGTACTTTATGGTTATCTGCCACCAGTTTACACACCGTATGTATCAGGTGATTCAAAAGTAGTGGAGATTGATTGAGTTCTGTTAAATAGAGAAGGAATGACTAAAGTGACGCAATTCCATTTACAGCGGGCACAAAACAGGATGAAGCAATATGCTGATTCGAGGCGATCGGAAAGGGAGTTCGAGGTGGGTGAAAGAGTACTGTTAAAGCTTCAACTATACAGACAGTATTCACTCCAAAGAAGGAACAATCAGAAACTGGCGCCTCTGTATTATGGACCGAACAGAATAACACAGTGAGTCGGTAAGGTGGCGTACAAATTGGAATTACCTGGGGAATCAATGATTCACCCGGTGTTTCACGTATCACAATTAAAGAAGGCTATCGTGAAACACGACAAAATATCTTCAGAGTTACCTAAATGTATTGGTCCCATTGAATGAATACCAGTGGCGGTGTTGGGAAGGCGAATGGTTAAGAGGAACAATTAGGTAGTCACACAGTAGCTCATCCAGTGGTCTGACGATGATGACACTAGAGCAACGTGGGAGAAATAAATTCAAACATTGTCTTCTCTTTTTTTTTAAACTCAAAAATAAAAATTCATAAATGCAAAATGAATCGCCTAAAATTGTACCTGGAAGAAATAAATTCAAGTCTTAGTAGAAAATTAACATTTTACTCCTATCCACAAAAGAAAACTCTTTTCCTAGCATCTTTCATACATAGATTACCAAATGTTTGAATGTTACAATATCCATATTACCTCATAGGTTCAGAGAAATCACTATAAAGGCTAATTGGGAAGAAAAGCAAAATCCACGATAACATTGAAAACTTTTTATCATTGGCAGTATTTAGACGGTTGAGTTCAATCCAAATGACTTGACAATGCTGCTAACTCTGTCTGCAAAAGTCTTGGATGTGATCTTTTTACCAGGGACATGAAATGGGTTAGAAACCACATCCACATATGCAGCATGGAACCTCCGGAAAAATTGCATTATAATTCCACCGAAAGAAGGATTCAGGCAAAAATGATAAACACATTATCTTTTAATGAACCAACCCAATGAAAACAGTAGCTAGGTACCAACTTTTTGATCAGTATTACAGAAGAACAAACTAATTCATGAATCAAAGGACCTATTTATCCCTTTGTTTATTCCATTTATTTTTAACGAACGATTCAGATAGAAATAATGAACACATTTTCTTTTGCACGAAACCAGCCCAACGGCAATAGTCTTTGTGATCAATATTACAGAAGAACAAACTAATTCACGAAACAAACAACCTATTGCTCCCTTTGTTTGTTCTATTTACTTTTAACTAGATCACGAATCAAGATCCTCACTGAAATATACCACAGGATAAGCAATACTAGAAAAACAAATATTTGCTGTAAGTATGAAGTATCTGTGATAATAAACAAATTCGTTACCCTAATTTGTTATCTATAAGGAAAAAGAATATTATTTGATTTTTCTTAACCCTTTCACAGAAAACAGATAAATGGATTGATATCTTAGAATCACATGCATCCAAAGCGCTTTTTACTAAGATCAATATAATTGCATGTAAACCAAGGGCATTAGAAAAAATAGGCAACAAAATTAACCAAAAGATCTTAAAAGAAAAAAAATAACAGAGTCTTTCCTCTGTAAGGCCCCTATATCTCCTTTTGACATGAAGTTGTAAGTTTTAATGTCATATGTAAGACGAATACTATAAATTTGTAACACGTTAGCGTAACGATTACTAGGAAGCACTCGGTTACACTTTCATTCCCGACTGTTGCATTTCATCTTTACTAGCGAGAGTTTGGACATCTATATACTTTCCTTGTATGCAAACTACATTATGCTTCAAATTAACTACTCATCCTATTTTCCGGATCAATAACTCCCTTTATAACTTAAATTGAAGTTTTCTTGCAGAAATTAAACCATCCAAGCATAGGAATAAAATCTCGCGTCTTACATCAATTCCATGGCAAATTTAGGTAAAAAGAATACAGACATAACATCAAGAAATATCTTCGAATTGACTAAAAAAATACAAAACAGTCAGTCTAAAACTATTCCTGTATGGACCATTCGCAATTATAGCAAAAATAAACAACCTCAACACAACAATATTACTCACATTTCGCACGTCCGCGTCTTTAACATCTAAATCCGTGATTACCAAGATAAATTTCACCTTGGTGTTAGTCAAATAGCCATACTTGAAACATAATAATATCATCATAGTCATAGTGACGCCTATTTTCAAACAAATGACATGAAATTAAAGAAATTTCATTACACTTTATAATTCTCAGTCAGATAAAGCAAACCAAGAAACGTCTCGTTTAGCATAGGCCCTAATTTCTTGGGATTGTTCACTGTCGCATGATCAAATTCACAATAAATATCTAAACTTTGACAAAAAAAAAACTTAAAAACTTAAAATCAGAAACCGATACTTAAGCAACATATTAACTACTCAACTTTACTCAAGATTTAAACAAATCTGTAGGTGAAAGAAATGTAAGTTGCAATCGAAACCATTCATAATTTCGAAACATACCTCGCTCGTCGACGACATCGAGAGAGCAGTGGACGATGTAGTGTAACTTTAGAGCATCGTCGACCTCTATGAAGCTTTGAATGTATAGCGAATTGTTCTATGAAATCATCATCACGAAAATCAATCAACAAGAACAAATTATTTCAATTTTGACAAATGAACGGTGATCATCTTCTCTCCAGTGGATCTAATCAACTACAACTATAAAGTACCAACTACAGCTTCCTTATTCTCTAGTTCCTGTCAATTCTCAATGCGACGTCGTTGAAGTTAATGAATAAATTAAATATTTTATTTTTTGTTGAGCAATTTTTAATAAATAATAAATTATGATTATTTATAATATTTTATTAAAATTTAAAATTTTGATTAAAAAGAAGGTTTTTATACTCTTATGCTTAAGATTTTATTTTTTATTAATTATATTTAAATTTATGTATATTTTAGTTTTTTAATACTAAAATAGAGGTTTTTTTCCTAATAAACTATAGGTTTATTATAATGCAATAAAATTAATATAATTAAAGTTGTTTAATGGAAAAAATAAAACATTTTTATTTTTTAATATAACTTAAATAAATAACAATTTAAAAACTTTTGTAATTATATATTTTCCGTGTAAAGATATTATATAAAAAATCAAATTGAGTTGGAAAATTTTTCGTTCATTATATTTAGAGTGCAGATTGGTTAAGATTAAGCTTAGTAAATTACATTTGACTCAACACGACTTAAAGTCAATAAATTAGGGCCGATTTTGGCTCGAGTAGTGGTCCAATTGGGCCACATACTGAGGTCGGGTAGGTCACGGCCCAGCCTGTGACCCTACCATTATTTTAAAAACAACTATATTTTTGACTTTTTCCTTTTTTAAAAATATGATGGGTCGGGTCATTTTTGACGTTTTACAACCCATTGACACGTCTAGCCAACTCCAAACTCGATTGAACCATCAATTAGAGATATTAAGTCAGGTAAACCCACCTAAGCTTGTGCTTGTGCTTGGTGTGGCCTAAGCCCATAACACATAGCCTAAGCCCAAGTTCAATCAGCTTGAGCGGCCTATAATTTGATCAAACTCGATCAAAAGCTCCTTTTTTAATCAAAATTCACAAAATGATGTGATTTTATGTTGTTAAAAGTTTAGGCTTCGGGTCAGGCAATTCAAACCTAAGTCCTTTTCGAAGCCCAATCAAACTAAATTGAACCTGTTGATTTCGAGTCAGGTGAGATAAGACCAAACTTATTTGTGAAGCCTATCAGGAGCACTTCTTCAAATATGTGCCAAATTCTCTCGAAGAGACAACTAGAACTCATCATCCCTTATCACATTTCAGGATATTTGTTTGAAGTATCAAACATACCAAGATCATCTAGTCCAAGAATCTCAGAAACTCCAAAACCCCAGCAATGAAGATGGACGTTTCATACAAATGGAGATCAGATCAGCTTTCTACATTCAACTTTACATGAATCCTCCGTCACTTTCTTCAATCTCAAACTTGTTCAGTTTCAACATATGTTCTAATGCATATAAATAAACAAAATGTATGGATATTATTCAGCATAAATCACCAAAATCCTTATTGAATTTGGGATTCAAAACCTATAACAAATTACAAATTCAATACAAAATTTTCATACTCTGTTGTTCTTGATAATGTTCTTCCTATTTAAACAAATGTTAACAATGGAGACAACTAAGATTCTTAGCAAAGTTTTTTCCCATCTCTTACAAAAGAAAGCTTGGAAAGAAACTGAAGAAGTTGAATGAAGATCTGATTCGAGTGTTCAAAAGAGAGAAATCAAGAAAATTAGGTCAAAATAATCGATTACGTAGCATCGAAAACCTGAATTTGATAACCAGCCGTGGAAACATGCATACCCAATCATGCGGTCTACCAAGACATAAAATACCATCACAAAATCGAAGCATAATCAAATAAGTCGTAAATTTTAAACACCCAAAAGGCAAAAACTCGTAATAACATAAAAGAAGAACGTGAATTAGAAGTGGAACCTGTTTGTTAACGCGAGCGCAGATCGCAGAGCTGAGGCAGAGAGAAGAGAGAATGGAAATCTATCTTTTTGTCGCAACACAAATTCCCAAAACCCTAAAATGCGTACTAAAAGGTGAACTGTCGAACTAATCCCTAATCACAATAAACCCAAAAAGCTCCAGTGAGCAACAAAAATAGAAGGATAACAAACTCTTGTTCAACTACCTCACTCTTACACACATAACTGTGATCGAGGACCCGGCGACCGGCGGAGAGGCGAAGGTACACAGCGGCGGAGAGGCGACGGTATACAGACGCGGGACTAAAATAATAAATTGTAGCCAGGCGAAAGTCAGGAGGATTTAATCAAATGGCAAATCGGTTAGAGGCTTTGGCCTAAGTCATAAAACTCAATTTTTTCAAAATTAAAGATTAAATTAAATTTTAATTTCAATAAATTTTAATTGATTTCATTAACTTTATTTATTAAAATTAAAGATAACAAAAAATTGATAAAATTCAGTAAAATTAATAAATAAACTTAATTTGAATTTTTAAATTTAAGGATTGCAATGCCAACTCATGAGCTTAGATTAGGGAATTTGAAATTCGGTTAAAAAAAGATTGATTATGAATTTCACGAAGAAGAAATCGGGACTACTCCAAGCTACGAGTAGGGGCAATCAAGAAAGTTGCACAAGTGAAGATATAGCCTACAGAAAAGTGAACTAATCTAACCAATTTTGCTTTCACGATAAAAAGTGCTACTGGTTTATCTTTCCATCGAATCCAATTAGCCAAAGGAGTACGTTCATGAGCTTATGCTAAAGTTTCAATCAATTCTTGCCAATATCCACATAAGGAAATTAAGAACATAAATTCAGTAGCCCAAACAAGATGTTCCAATAAGAACATCCACACCCAAACCAAGAAGCTAGCCTTGAGGGAATTGCATATATAGAGATTCAAAAACGAACCGATATTCAAATCATAATATATATGAGATTTTCAAAATTTTTCTTAAAAAGGTATATTTAAAAGAATTTGAGAATTATAGATAAATATTAAAAAAACTTAATTATGTGAATTATGTGAAGTGGAAAAACTCAACATTGCTATCACAAAAATTGCAATTAAGCCCAGGCTCAAATTGATTCTAAAATTCAATCTTTCTAAACAAAACTTAAGTAATTTTGCTTACAAGAATTGAATTTATGACAAAATTGGGTCTGTGCAGCCCAAAATCTAAATTAATTAAAAAATGTTATATATTTTTAAAATATAATTTTTAAAAAATTGATAAACGCTTATTAGCCGACTTATTGTCATCCCTATTAAAATCAAAATATCTTTATAATATATGTTTTTATTAGATTCAAATTAAAAAAATTAGCACTGAAAGTTTAAAATTCAATCAAATTAGACCTTTTGAATATGTCCACAGTTCGAATAGATATCTTGAACACGTAAAAACTTAAACATTTGGAAATAAGGAGAACTAATCCATGTTCATCTCATCATTTTAGGGTAAAGATGATGAATTCAACGATGCAAAATACATGAGCTTCAAGCATCTGAATGATCAACTCAAACTCAACTCCAAATATCCTTACAAATATATAGTTTCAGGTCTGATTTAAACTAAAAGTTTAGCTGAAAGCATAGAATCCAATCAAATTGGACCTTTTTAGATATACCCCTTTCTGACTCTCTCAGAAAGCAGGTACAATGTAATCTAATCAGACTCATGCCCAACATTAAATTCAAAGACTATCCTTTTTTTAATGTTGTTGTAACCCTTATTGGAGCAGCAACACTCTCACTGGTCCTTCCTGTTACAAACAAGGCACGCTTGCATAATTTCAGGGTTATTGAACCAGTTGTTTTTGCAGTTACCTTCTCCATGAATGCATCCATCGATTCACGAAGAGGATCAAACGGCATGCCTGCATAATCAAGCTTTGCATATTTAAGAGCCAGAAAATCTTTAAATTGCGTTGTTTTGGGTCAAGTGCAAACTACTCCAGCTTACCACTAGGGGCAGCCACGCTACAGCCTTTCTGAAGGTCCGCTTTCCATACCACCAAGAAGCTTTTTAACCATATCAATTTAGCTAATTCCAAGCCTTGCATAAATCTCATCGAGTGCATGGGATTTGAATGGAGGGTACAGCATCTTCCCTGCACCTTTTGGATCTACTTTCAAGTTGTTCATAGCATTCTTAGGCTCATTTGCCGGATCTTCAAGAATGCCACCCTAAATGTTGCAATTTTAATCCATCACAAGAGGGACGATAAGCAAATAGGATGGAAGGCAAAACAATCACATCTTAAAGAATTTGAAATATGATTGAATGATATTTTCTTTATCAATCGAAGAATTTAAAGTTTAATTTAAAAATATATTATTAAATAAAATTAAATGATATCTTTGTTTATAAGAATTTGTTATTTTATTATTAAATAAAATTAAATGATATTTTTGTTTATAAGAATTTGTTAATTTGCCAATTAATTAATAAACTGATCATTTTAACAACAAAAGTTATTAAAAGTAAATTGAACTGAAATGTTAAAAATGAACAGAAAATTGAACAATTCATAGTTTTAAAGGTTAAATTGATCGAACCGGTTAATTATTACCTGACCATTTCCTTTGCCTCTAGAGGCCAGAAAGACAGCATCAGCTTCTACTTCTTTAGGAAAATCAACCATCGCCTGAGTAAGTACAGGCAGACCATTATAGGTAGTCAAGTAACATGAGAAATAAACTTTGAAAGTCACTAAGATGGCAATGATATAAAGCATATTGCAGACGCAAAAAAAGAGTAGAGAATAAAGAAATCCACCATTAACATATACAGTTAAGTAGCCAAAACTGAAGGGACCTGAACAAGCTACCTCTTCTTCAATTGAATAAAATGAATTAGCAATTCAACAATGCAATGATATAAAGCATATCGCAGAGGCAAAAATAGAATCAAGAATAAAGAAATCCACCATTAACTAACTTATATAGTTAACTAGCCAAAACTGAAGTGATCTGGAAAAGCTACCTCTTCTCCTCTCTAAAATGAAAAACAAAGATCACATCAAAGTGAGGAAAGAAATACAAATTGCAAACAAGAACCATGTTAAAAAATGTGCTCAACCACATGAATGTCAAAACTTTTCAATTATGAGCTCAATTTAGTTTAACGGGCCATCTCCAAGGAAATTGCACCACCTCGCAAGCTTGCAGATTCCTCCTTTAAAGTCCTTCACAACTAATTGGCTAACACCACTTCCCTTGTCCTTTTTGACCAAATTTTCCAATTCCTTTAAGCCCTAAAAATTAACAAATGAAAACATGTAATTTTGAACATGTCACATGCATAATAAAATGGATAAACACAGTAATTAAACAACTTAACCGATTCAACTTGTACAATTTCGTTATAATTATATGAAGAATCAAAGTTGATAATTTGTTATGGAGACATAAGAATGCTTTCATTTAAATGAGTTGGTCCATTGGCTACATGTATCTGGAAATTTACTATTCTGGCTTTGAACTCCTCCTATTTTCATTTGATGTTGAAATTACTTTTCGTTTTTGTTTTAAACTTTGGAACAAATTCATATATAGTTCAATTCAAAGAGTCAGGGAATGCAGTAACATGTAATTTGTAACCAAGTTTGATGGATTCAATTGAATAAAATGTCGCAGAGGCAAAAATATAGTCAAGAATACAGAAATCCTTTCAAAAAAATTCAATTAAACTCGTTATCTTTTATTTATTAGAATTTAATATAACAAAAAATTATAAAATTAATAAATAAACTTAAATTGAATATAATTTATAATCAAATTTAAGCTCAAAATGAACTTCAAAATAAATTTAAAATATAATTTTATCAAATAAATTTTTTTAAATATGTTATCATAAATACTTAAATGTGTAATATTTAGGTTAGGTACAAAACATTTGGAAGTATAAACAACTATGATCCGTATTCAAACTTTACCTATATCTTTTTTTTTAGGCTAAAGAAAACGGATTCAACAACGCAAAATTTAACAGCTTCAAGTATGTGAATGATCAACTTGAACTAAACTCGAAATATTTATATACATGTATACATAGTTTCGGGTTGGATTTAAATTAAATGTTTAGCATAAAAGCATAGAATTCAATCAATTTGGACCTTTTGGATATACCTGAATTCGAGTTACAATAGGGGTAACTATTCAAAATAATTATCCAAAATGTGAAATAATGGTCATTAAACATACGACTGACTTATTATATGTAGGTTTGGCAATTAACCTTGAATTAACTAAAATAGCGTTATTTTAATATACAAATTTAAGAAGCTCAAGATCAAAATACTGTCATTTTGAAAAATTAACCAAAACTACATTAACTAAAAATTGAATCGTCCCGATCTAACCCATTTTCATAACTTGAACTAAGGTTGATAAATAGTAACCGTTAATAGCAAGTACATAGTTTGTCACTATACTTAGATGGGGGTGTTCAGGATAGACTCCAAAAGCTATGGATGGACAGTCTCAATCCATCAATGGCAGCACTTTCAACTCCGATGATTCCTCCAAAGCATCCATTCTCATAAGATCCAAAGCTCCAAACCAGTAGAAACAAAAGTTCCTTTCGCTAATAATCTGACCACTGATATATTACACATCTGCCGGTTTAACGATTCTTAGTTCTTCTGATACTACAGTAAACACTATGAGAAAAACCAAATGAAACTCTGAAGATGATACAAAAACAGGAACAATCAGTCAATCTGAACCCTAAAACAGATATGTTATTTGTACTTATGTCTCGCAATCTCACAGACCCACCAACCCCATTAATGAACTTCTCTGAAAATGATGAGTAAGCTCAGCTCCATAGCTATCCTTGTAACCATCAATCTGTGTCAGGTCCAGAATCTTTAAAGTTGGAGACATGAAGAATGGAACATAGGCACAAAAATATAAGGCAGGTGTAATGAAACACAAAAGTACTCAACATCAAATTCAAAAGCTACAGATACCCTTCTCTAACATTGTCCTATCTCTTATTGGAGCAGCATCAGCCTAATTACATTTCAATGTAGCTGCTCAGAAGGAAATAAGAATCAGCAATGGAAGAGAGAATTACAAAGACAAAGTTTGAGTGAATGATAATTACTCTGGTTGGGTAGGTGCATCTTCTGCATCTACTGTCATCATGTACATACGTTTCTTAGGC
>JANZLH020292539.1:0-14311 GCA_026770325.2 Erythroxylum fimbriatum
TCCTTAGAAAAATTATAATGCAATTAATGTCAATTTGCACAATTTTACTAACAAATTGCATAAAACATAAGCTCACCACAAGGGACTAATTTAAACACAAAAATCATAAATTAGGAGCCAAAAAGTACATTAACAACCATGAAAATGTAGCCAATTTATATGATAAACTTGGGCTCAATCAGTCATCGTAGTCTTTTCGTGAAGTACATATGTAATTATCCACATGTAAAGCACTAGGAAGGAAACATCTAGGAATAAGCATTTTATGCTTTTTGTATTTTTTTTAAAAAAAATTTCTTGAATGGATAATTTTTTTAATCTTTAGTTTTTCCTTGAATGGACAATGAAATTCTCTTTATTCATTGACAAAATAAACAAACTCATTAATCATCGTTAATATTTTTTTATCACAATAGTTTATGATACTTTTTTACTCTAGATCTAAGGTGTTTATTTGCCTATTTCATCGATTTTACTTCACTTATTGGTCCTTTATACAATCCTTAAAATTAAATCTAAGATGTATAGTTATAAACTCAACAATTAAGAATGAAGAAAATAAATTCAACTAAACAAAAATCAAATCATGCATCGAAGAATATATCACAAGTTACATCCCTGGCCTTATATAGGTTTTTATCTACTAAAAAAATGAAAAATATAAAAATATTTTTAAATATAAAATAAAGAAAAAGAAGGAAGAACTAGAAGAGTTGTCATATGCTCTTCTAGTTTTGCTCAAAAATCTTTTCTTAATGCAAAGAAACCCTATAACTAAAAGCTTAGTGATAAAGGAGGCTGTGACTAACACCAGAAGTTCACTACAAAAAAACCTTAATAAGAGTATTTATAAGCTAGGGTTACATAAAAGAGTTTTGAAGTGATTAAATTTGTAATTCTGTATATGTTTGGAGTGATTGTTATGAGAATCGATGCCTATTACACTTTTATATCATCACTATTTTTGTTCTATAATTTTTTTGGGTATGACAAGTTCAAAACATTTCTAGATAATATTTGGTGATGATTTTAAAAAAAAAAAGGTATGGACAACATGAGTCAAATACAGACTTATAATAGTCCCATAGTTGACCAGTTCTCCTATTTTTCCCATGTTTTCAATATCTTTTAGTTAGCATCAATCTACTATGTCTTCAACAAAGTTGTTTCCTTTTAAGTTGGCTTTCAAATAACTCCAGTTTCATCTTGATTGAAAAAATATGGAGAAAGTAAGACTCAAGTTTGTGATATCTCCTCAAAATTATCACCTTTATGATGACGAATCAAACATAAGATAATATCATATAATTGAATATATAGCCTATAATGCTAAATTATAATTAATTTAACTCTTATCACTATGCAAAATATGGATCTATGAAATTCTATCACACTTAACTTGTTGCTTATGCTTAAGAAATTGAAAATAATAACCCTAACTAATTATGTACTTTTAATAAAAACAAGAATCAATTATACTTTCTTAGGTATATGGTGGCATTTAGCATATACTACAGGCCTTTAAATGTCTAGGTTTCTTTACTTGTGGAGTTACAATCTCCTTATGGTTAGCTAAAATAATACCCACAAGCATCAGTATGCCCATATTATTTAACTTCACAATAATACAAGATATACATATTCAAGCCTCAATGAAATTGCAAAACTTAAATACATAATACTTCTTAATTAGTTATTATAACATATAAGACAATACAAACACTATTATACCTCTTTTATCAAGTTCGAATACTTTGATTTAACAATTTCCTCGTAAGGTATCACTTATTTATATAAGTGTTTAAACTTTGGGTGAGGTACTTCCATTATCTTATTATGAAATTAAACTTAATAAAAGCTTGAAAGTTATCTAATCTCCATCACTTCAATAGATATATATAAGTAAAAATCAAAAGGTCTTTGAATTGGGTTATAATGTGGCCAAAAGGACAAGTAAGTTGACAAAGGAAGATTATATTAAAAATAAAGATATTCATAATTATTTTAGCAATTAAATCAAGATATTGATTAAAAATATCTACCAACTCCTTGTATGTTATAAAAATCCTTCTCGTCCTTTCCTTTTTTTTAAGTATAATAAACTCGTGCTAATCGATTTCTAGTAACTTTTTAAATAATTTTTATACACTTTTTTACATATTAGTTACATTTTTTAAAAGAATTCTTTTTTTCTTTCAATTTGCATGAATTTCCTTTTTCCATTGCCAATCTATACACATTACCATCTCCCTTATACTTTGTTCCTTGCATACCATACTCAATAACTGCATCAAAACATAAAAAAAAAACTTTATAATTAGGAATTAGATGCAATTACATGGTTTTCTTTTAAGGTCAAGGTTATTTGGAAAAGGATGACAAAGAAAAAGGCTAAATTTTGATAATAGATTCAAAAAGGCTCATTCATGGAATAATGTATAAAGGGATGCAATTTGGCTTAAACTCAATCTGAAGTGCCTTTATCACTTTAATGATTGTAGATATCTTACATTTAATCTCAAAAGGATGAAACCAAGCTTTAGAAATGAAAAAATCAAATAAGGTATCCATTTTTGAAACACAAAATTCTTCATAAAGACTCACTTTTTCATGTGATTACTCAAGTCAAATCAAAGTATTATTACCTAACAAATTTGGTTTTCTTAGTATTCACAAAGTCATGATTTGCTTTGTAGTTACTTAATCATATTATGCATTTAATTTTTAACAGTCAATCTCAATTTTGAATTATAAATAAACTTATTCCATCAACATAAAGTGACTAATGAAATGCCTAACATAACATAAAAACAATAATAAAGCTAAAAATATAAACCTCACAAAAAAAACAAAATAGAAATATTTATGAGTTAAAACATAAAATCTAAACAAACGAGAGAAATCACATTTTCATAAATTCACCTCCCATACTTAAACATGACATCATCCGTATTGTCAAGCAAGTAAGATAATGAAAGCAGTCATGAAAGATAATTAAGTAGAGAAAACCCCTCCTTTATCTATGCCAAATTAGTAAGATAAAGCCCACAAAATGCCATAACAAAATTACCTAAAAAATAAATTAAACTAAACATTAGTATGAACAAAAATTAACAAATTAAAGGAACTAGGGTTAGAATATTTGGTTGCTTCTTAATAAGAAACGTTTAGAAGTCTTTTAGATGGAATTTATACTTAAGCCTTTCATCTTGGATTTATAATTAAAGGCTTGTTTCCACAGTTTTTTGAAATCCAAGTGATAAACGATTATTGGTCTATATTTATATACCCATTTTTAGTGTGTCTTCACTTGTTATTTATGAGTTTTATAGTTTTATTAGTACTTATTTTACTTCAAGTATTTTTAGGTGATAATTATCCTTACAGATCAAGAGGAGAAATATTCAGGTTAAATCGTGGCATAAAATAGAAGAATTTAAGTGATTTTGGAGATTTATGATCTTGTATAATGATCATATAAGTCACTGCAAACGTGTGGCATTTCAAGGACTCTATTCCTAACCATATGAAATTACATGCCCATTTATGTTGACACACACGGTCGTATATGTTGCCTATGTTATCTTCTTTGACCATGTAAAGTCACAAATTGAGGTGTTGATAGTGGTAGATTGCATAATGTTTTAGTGGATAATTTAGTATGTATTTAGTTATTAAATTGAACGATTAGTGCATGTTTACGTTAGGATTATGTTAGTTGTGTGTCTTATCAATTAGAGCACGCGATTAAGTTTCAATTCATATGTTTAACGTGCCTTGATGTGTCTGGTAGTGTTTCAAGGAAAATATCGAAGAACAGAGGAAATTCAGAGAAGGACCAGAGCCAAACCCAAGGCCATGATCGTGGCCAATGAGCCACAATCTTGACAAAACCAAATAAAAGGTGCCACGATCATGATAGAAAGGAAAATCAAATGCCACGATTGTGGAGAAACGTGGACAACCTTCTGGATTTAAGTTTTTGAAGGACTTTTTGGACCCAAAAAATCATAAGGCTGCCCATAATAGAAAAGAGTATAAAAAGGGTAAAGAAGAAAGCCTAAGGGAGCTCTCCAATCTGCGACTTTTGGGAAAACTTCAAGAAGAAAGAAGAAGAATAAGAGAGAGGAGAGGAAGAAAAGAATAGAGGAGCCGACTTCTGCTACTGTTGCTTTCCTGAGGCATCCAGATCCCCTTCCAAAGTGTTTTTCATTCATCTTTTTTATTCTTTTCTTTGAATGTTAAGATGGATATGAATATGTTGATGGATTTGGGTTTGACCATGATGTTTTAATTTTCTTTAGAGAATTTGACTTGATTTAATGATAATCTAGTTATTTTTGTGTTTAAGCATTTCAGTGTTATGATTAATTGCTTTAACTTTATTCTTCAGTAATAAATCGAGAGAGTAAATCAAATGAAAAATTAATAGGTTAGGTTAATGAGAGTTAAGTGATCTAATAGATCATGTAATTAATCAAATCAGTTATTATACGAAAAGAGATCTCGTGTGAGACCCAATTGTTTTTTAGAAAGATTAAGAACTGATTAGGGTTATTTGTAATTGAGAGATTACATGTTCAATATTTAACCTAATTAGGGACTATTAATTAGGGCTTGTGATTATAACTTGAGGGAGAGTAATCCTTCCTTCGATAGTCTAGAATCGACACCTTATTAACACATAAATGACTAAGTTAACATTAATGATAGGAAAAATCCCCCTTTCTCATAATTTGGAACTTCTTCTTGTGTGATTTCTCATTGTGAATTTGGTATAACTCAATTTAATTTTTTTGTGTTAATTTACAAATTATTTTTCTACCAACTATCTTCATGTTTTTACACTTCTATCTACTTTTTATTTTGATTTTAATAATTCTAAGGGCCTTAAATAACTTAGAAATGAATTAGTTCACCAATCCTCGAGGGATTGACACCTCACATACTACACCTATGATCTGTGCACATGTAGTATTTTGAGGGGTTATAAATTGTAAAACTTGCCCATCATTATGTGTGTTTGGAGATATACAATAACCTACACAACCATGTAAGTGTCCGTGAATATACCAAAAACTCTAATTTTTTGTATATAAGGATACTATTGAAGGCTATACAAGAGAAGGCAGTTGGATTCTAAAGGGAAGCAATTAGGAGCCATCAGAGATAACTCAAAGGAAGAAGAAACATAAAAAGGGGTATAAGATTTTCTAGCAGAAGGAAAAGAAGAGAAGGATTCTAGATTTCGTTCTAAAATCTCACCATATTGCTTTGTTGTTGTTCAATATTCATGATGATTATATTTGGATATTTACTTACAACTATGGATTGACAAATTCCTTTTTAATAATTACTCTTGAATTATTTATTTAACTTTATATTCTTGATTTAATGAATATGCTTGTAATGTTTATTTTTTATAATCAATTTGGATCAAGAGATTGGATTGATTCACTTATGTTATGCTGTACAGTGAGAGTTAGTACCACAATAGACCTATAAAAATAAAACTAATAGGAAATTGAAGAGACGTCTTAATTGTTTACTAGTTATCCATTGGATTACTTCAAATCCAATTGAGTAGCTAGGAGTAGTTTTGAGAATTCAAGAGATTGCAACACAACGATTATATATTTCAGTTAGGATTTCTTTTCGAGATAGGGTAATCATAATTATAAGATATCTAGGATCAAGTGTGATTAAATTAAGAAGGTAAAGGGAAAACAAATAAGGATAGAAGTAATTCCTAGCTTTTATTATTAATCAATCAACCAATTTCACTGCTGCTTAGTAAACAATTATACATAGATTATTTATTAATTCTTCATTTTTAGTTTAATTTTTAATTAAACATCTTATTGTTTACCTTAAACAAAGTTTACAAGAATTATTGGGTGACTATATAATCCTTATGGAAAAGATATTTTGTATACTATAAGATATGATATGTATACCTGCTGTATTAAAAGTTTTCTTTATATAAAACTATCAACATCAAGGCTTTTTAACTCCCTCATGTTCGATTGGGATTAGGAGGTATGACTAATACTAGGTCTTTAATATTCTCCTTTGTATTACTATAAAGTTCACCTTGACCTCTTTCATCATTAATCTCACCTATTTTGTTAACTTAAATCTCCAAATTATTAATGGTGACACAATTGCACCATCTATTCAAGTAAGTCTACATGAGATTCAAAATTTCCTGATATATCTATTCTTTCTAATCTGACATAAATGAACATATAAAGTGCAAGATCATCTCTTTTTTCCCATTTCCCTAGGGTGGTGGCTATTGACACTAAATTCGTTATTAGAACTTAGATGGTTTCATATATCAACATACTCCAACTCTCTGCTCCTCTTAAAATATATTTAGATTGTTACTTTATTTTTAGATGATATATATTAGAGAAAGGATTGCTTATATTAAGTTCTCCATAGGCAACCATATAATTGGCATCTTTATAATTGTAGACAACATCTTTTATATTCATGCATACATGGGAAGGAAGCTTGTATATGCCACATTGATAGCACACCCCCTATAGGTCATGTTATGATCCTTCATCATCTATAATTGGTTTGAGACATCATTAATTTGTGCATTAAAAACTAAAATTTTATGATTGTGCTACCAATCCTAAAGATGCTACAAAGAAGAGTGTTGAATTATGTGTAAAGAAAGGAAAATGAGAACTTTAATAGGTATTATAGTTTTTTTCTTTTGGTTTTATATGTCAATTAACATTTTCCTACATTTTATTAGTTTTGTGTTTAATATTTCATGTTTAGAAGTTTTTAAATTTAAATTTATTTTTTATTTTATGTTTAGGATATCATTGACATTGAGATTGACTATTAAAGGTTAAATTCATAACATGACTAAGTTATTGCTATATGAACTTTACTTTGTGAATACTAAGAAACCAAATTTGTTAAGTGATATCACATTGATTTAATTTGAGTGATACATTGAGAATTGAGCCATCATACATAATCTTTTACTTTTAAATATAGATAGGTTCTTTGATTTTGGATTTTTAAAACTTGATTTTTTTCTTTTTGATATTACATTTAAGGTATATACTAGCACTAAAATGATAAAGGAACTTAGAATTGAATTTAAGCCAAATTGCCTACTCTTCATACATTAATACATTATTAGCCTATTGGACCCTATTATAAAATTTAAGGCTTTTTCTTCGTCAACCTTTCTAAAGAATCTTGATCCTAAAAGAAAAATATATGTTCCCTAATTCATGATTAGTGAAACTTTGACTTGTGATTTGATGGTTTTTAGGTATGATATGCCAAAAACAATTGTGGGAGAGATGGTAATTTGTATAAAGTGGTAATGAAAAAGAAAAATTCATGCTAATTACAAATATACAAATGTAATTCCTATAAAAAATATAACTAATATGGAATTTTTTAAAAAATTATTTAAAAAGTAATTGAAAATTGATTGTCATGTGTTTATTGTACTTGAAAAGAAAGAAGGAAGATGATTTTTGCAAAATATGAGGAGTTGATAGAGATTTTTGATCAATTTCTTGATATTTTTTTACTCTACTAATTATGAATATCTTTATATTTCATATTCTCTTCCTTTATTAAATTACTTGTCACTTTGGTCACATTAAAACATAATTCAAAGACCCTTTAGTCCTTTTTTTGTATATATCTTTTAAAGTAATGGAGATTAGGTGATTTTCATACCTATGATAAGTTCAATTTTACAAGAATACTATGAGTATACCACATCAAAATTTCAAATACTTATATGAATACGTGATACCTTTTGAGGAAATTGTCAAATTAAAGTATTTGAACTTACTAAATTAGGTAGAATGGTGCTTGTATTTTCATGTTTATATAGTTATTTATCTAAGAAAGTTTATGTTTTTATGTTTACAATTGAACTAAGACTTGAATATGTATATCTTATGTTGTTAACTATAAAGTTAACTAATGAGTTCAGATGAATGTGTTTGTGTGTAGCATATATTTAAGCTCTTAAGAAACTGGAGCTCCTCCACTAGTGACACCTTGGAGTTTAAAGGCTTCTGACATATGCTAAATATGAATATAAAATGAAATTGTTTATATTTTCAATGCCATTTTTTAGTGAAAAAATACTAATATGAGTTAATCACAGACTTGTGTTCTTCCTATATTTGACTATTTCTTTGAATTTTCCCTAAGTTTTTTACTTTTTTTTGGAATATGTTTCTTACATCTTCTAAAAGGTTGTTTTCCTTCAAATAAGCTTTCCATTAACTCTAGTTTCACCTTAATTAGATAGTTATAGAGAAAGTTACACTTACATTTGTGATATCTCCTTAAAATCATTACTTATAAGACTATGAGTCAAATATAAGAGAATATCATATAATTATATATAAAACATATCATAAATGTGATAAATTACAATTAATTTAGTGCCTTAAAATTCAAAATTTGGATCTATCATTCCTTTATATTTACTAGTTCTTATTTTATTTTGTAAGAAATTTTTTTTGAACTTTTTAGATTTTACCTTACTAACCTTGTATGGAATTAGGGTAGATCTGTCTACTTTAATTTCTTTTTATAATTGAGTATATCATCCTGTTTATTTGACATTGAGAGTAATGTCACTTTAAAGTGTCAGGGTTGGAATTCCAAACCATTTTCCTTAGTTTTGTGTTCTAACTTATTTTCTCTTTAGTTTTGTTGTTCTACAGGTGTTAAGTTGAATGTTGTTTTTGTTATTGTGTGTTAATTCATGCACACTTACCATTTTTAATGAGCCAAAGCTTATAGGGGAGAGTTAGAAAAAGAAGGTGGAAATCAAGTTGACCAATTAATAGGGGGTTCAAAATTTAACTGATATCAGACTACATTATGGGACATATGCTACTGTAAGAATAGTGTAACTGAGAGTTAGGAAATAAAAGAAAATTGATGCCAATGTGAAATTTGTGTCCGAAACTAATCATATCCTAAACTGCAATCTTATATAAACTCAACTTAGATTTTCCCTTGCCAAAACCCTTTGCATTTATTATCTTTTGCCTCTTAACATCTCTAACCTTAAAATTTCACCCAAAATTTTCTCTTAGCATAAATATAAGAATCCAATCATTAAATCCTTCATCAAAAACAAAAATAAGTCCCAAAACATGATATCATCCACGAATTAGCAAGATTTTATACTTAGAATAAAATTAGGGATTTTTCACTAAAGGAGTTCTAGAGATATGAAGCACATATCATAATTTCCATCATCCTTTAAGTAAGTAAAATTCTTGAATTTCATGCTCACATCAAACTTGAGAAGTTATAGCTTGAATTGGGTGAAATTTTGGATTAAGTTTATTCACTATTGTGGAACATTGAAAAGCATTTGCCTTCTAGTTATTAGACATATAGTAATTATGTGATAGAATGTTTTATATTATGGGATTATGTTATTTGTTTGGGTATTGCAGAGTTGGTGGTTTTATATGTACTTAGAAAGTAAATAATGTAAATTGTGGTGAAGTGTTTGCTTATATGAATTTATGTTAATGTATGGCTTTAAGATTAAAAACAATAGCTAATAAAAAAGGTTTCATGCTACTTCTTCCTCAACACCACCTCATTCAAAGGAAGTTCTTAGGTTTGCTAGCTAGGAAAATAAGCATAATAAAAGATGCAACAACAATATGGTGATTGAAAGACCGTAAGTGCTAAAATGGAAAGAACTTTAGGGTTTGAAATATTTTTAATAGTTTAAGGTTGGAAAAGCTATTTAATCTTTAAGGAGATTACTAACCACAGTTGGTTAAGGAATGATATACCACATTGTTGATAAACCTAAGCCTAAACTAATTGAGATACATTCCTACATCAAGTATCAATATTTTAGTTTCTAAATAAGTTATCAAAGATTATATCAGTTTTCTATCACAAAGTTAGAGGCTGTGTTTTTAGAATATGAGACCATCATTTCATGATGAATAGAGTCAAAATGAAGCATTGCTAAAGTTTAGGATGAGGTCTGCTTTTTGTTAGAAAGTTACTTTTCTATATATGAATACCTAGCCTTATAACTTTGACTAATGGCTTACATATTGAGCCATAACATATAACCTCAATCTAGTGTATTTAATCAACTTCAAATTTTATATTTATATCTCTTAATTCTCCTTTACAATGTTTTAGGTGAGGCTCTACTTAGTATCTTGGTTTAACATGGGCCACATGATGATAACTTTATATTTTTGGTACTGATTAACTAGATGTTGAAGAAAAAAGAAGAGGACCTCCTAGTGTTAGGTTTGCGACAACTAGAGAGGCCAACTATATTAATGATGATTAGATGACATTGTTTAGATACACTTGATATAATAATAGGTGGATTGATATAGGGAAAGTTGATAGTGGATATCTGAACAACCTAAGGAAGGAGAAAGTGCAATATAATGATGACAAAGAGGATGAAGAGGAAAGAGAAAACATAAAGGTAATTGTTGGTCCATTAAGAGTAACGATGCAACATTTAGCAATATCCACTAAAAATTTTTTATGAGAAATCGTGGGAGTTTATGCCAAGTTGGACAAAATCTGGAACTATCTTAAATGACGCATATTGCCTCTTCCATCTCCTTAATGACTTTGATGACATACATTTACGAAAACATGTAATTTAGTTTTTTTAATATTTATATTGTGTAATGTTTTATTTAATACTTATTTGATTATTTTGTTAAATTTGAGGATATTAAAAATTCGAATGCAATTTGAATGTATTTTCTTTTTTTTCCTCCACAACTTTTGAGTTTTTGTGTAGCTAAGTTGTAACGTCGGACTCTTTGAGCCCTTCTGTATTGTTTTGTATTTGGAAATACTACTGTATATTGATATATACATGGTTTTATATGAGTTCAAAGATGTATTTAAATTCCTTTTGGGATATATGTCAATGATTTATAATGTTATATGCCCTTACATGAACTTAGAGTTCATCAGTTTGCGAAATCTTAGAGATTTCTGACATATAAGCTTCTAAGTGAGTAAAATTGAGTCCATTGGATGGATATTACCATGGTGATTGAGTTAAACGTGTTCTAATGCCTTATAGGTAATTAGACATGATTTATAGACTTATTGGACACTTAAAAAGCTTAATTGGAAAAGTTGATGTATATAAGGGCTTATTTGCCAATTATTACAAGTTAAAGGACTTAAATGTAATTTTCAATTTTTGGAGGATCAATATGTAATTTTATAAAGATAAGGGGCTTCATTTTTATTTTCAAAATTCCGGGGACCAAAACAAAAATAAAAGTTTGGGAATTTCACCATATTTTCAAAATTTGCAATTAAGCCCAAAATTTGGGAATTTCACCATATGTCAATGATTTATAATGTTATATGCCCAAATGGTAATGATTTATAATGTAGATTCCCAAATTTTGGGCTTAATTGCAAATTCAGGAAAAGTTTGGAGGGTAAAATGGTAATTCCGCATAACCTAAGAGCAAAAAGGTAATTTCACCATATTTTGGTCAAAGAAGAGCCAATATTCTAGGCCCTCCTTCATTTATGGCCGTGCATCCCATTACTAAAGACTTGAAACATGTTTTTAATTAAAAGAAAAAAGAGAGGAGGAGAAGAACCATTTTCAGCTATCACCAAATCCTACCCTTTTTTTAATTCTCCAACCCAAATCAAGGTTTTCTAAGCTAATTTGGGATCAAGGAACTCAAATCTATCATTATATTTGAGAAATTCTCAAAGGATTTTAAGAAATCACCAAAGGAAGGTTTAGGTAAGTTTTGTCTCATCTTTCTCTACATTATGATTTTGAGTTCGATGTTAAGATATGTTGTTCTCCATGCTTGAATATACAAGAAACATGGTTTAGATGAATGAAATGAGTCATGGAGAAGCCTCCTTAACTCAAAATTGAAATGCCCTCTCTTTGGTGAAAGTTTGTGAATTTTTGAATAACTTTTGAAATTGATGATTTAAATGAATCTTATGGTGTTAATTGTAGTTGTATAATGTGAATTGATGATGAAAAATGAAGAAGATGTATATTAGATAAGGCTTGGTCAAAATGATGGGAGAAGGAATGGATTAATGTAATAAGTTGTATCATTATGATGAATATGGCTTAAATGAAGGGAATTGGATTGAATGGAGTGGTGAAAGGTATTGTTGTATATCAAGAAAGGAGCATGAATTTGTTGGACTCCGAACTTTTCTTGGAAGTTAGAACTATTAAATGAGAAATTGTTAGTCATTAGTTATGAGTTAAGAACAAAGAGAATTCTTGAATTTGAAATGATATACAAGATTTAGGTAGTGAATGTAGTAAGTTGATGATGAGTGGGTATATGTGTGTATGTTCCGTTATTAATGTTCATAATCAATCATGGACTATAATTTGTTTATGGATGATATTGAGTTTAAATGGAAGTTGAGAGGAAGAATAATGATTGAGCATGAAAGTTGAAAATGAAGAAAAGTAACAAAGCATGAATAGGTTGATTATGAATTCTTGGTTTTGAGGATTTTTGTCTAAACTTGCATATTTTGGAGTGTTATGAAATTATGGTGAATGAGTTGATTTAAGATGGAGTAGAAAAACTAGAAAAAAAATGAAGTGTTGGATTTTGGAAAGTGGAAGTCTGAAAATTTTCGGAGAATGAACAATGAAGAGTTAGATTTTCGATCTGAAACTTTTATGATTTTTCTGAGTTGATATAGAGAGATTTTGATAAAATTGTCTCATGAAAGTTGTAGCTTATCTTGCTAGCTTTCTAACGCTATAAAGCATGAAATTTTTCGATATCAGGGCTGGAAGTTATGATCATTAGAAGTTTGGATTATGTTTAGGATGAAATATTCAGACAGTTACTTTGATTGAAATTTTGGCCCTTATAAAGGTAGAAATTGTTTTTAAGTTCTGCATGGAAGTTGTAGAGCCTTCTTTTAGCTTTACATTGATACCAAATTTGTAAAATTTGGAGTTCTGGGTCAAAATATATGGAATTTAGAAGTTGGGATGTCGGAAGTAGGGAGGAGCAGGCGGTGATCGCGACGCGGCTCGTTGGCTCACCTGAACAATCTTCACTCTTTTGCTTATAACTTTTTCTTCCAACCTCCGATTGATCCGATTTTTGAAGTTTTGGATTCCTAATACATTCCTCTATCTCTATATGAAAGTTTATGGATTTTAGGATTAATTTGAAAAAGATTGATTGAATCAAAATGAGAGGATCGGTTAAAAGAGTATGAGTTGGATTTCTTTACAGAACATGCTTCAGTATTTTAGTGATATCTTGACCTATAGAGCTCCAAATGAGTTGATTCTTGTTTCTAAATAAACTAAAGACATGTAGCTACAAATTATTGGAAGGAATCAAATTTCAGTTCAGTCCTTAAGACTTTCAATTTCTGGAGCGAAGTTGGGTATAGTGTACAGTCTTGGTTTAGTAACAGTCCGAAAGTGTTTGGGCTATAAATTTTAAATTAATGAACCAAATTAAATGATGTTGGTGTCATTGGAAACATAAGATATAGAGTAACATTTTTTCTAGAAGGAATTATTGTCAAATGTTTTCATTTACATGATCAAAATGAGGAGTTAAGATGTTAGTAGTTGATGGAAAAAAGCAAAGGAAAGGCAATCTTGAGCTTGGATTTTTGCAAGTAAATAGGTGGGTAATATGTTTATAGTTGTTGTATGATGGGCAAATGCCTATGTATGTGTTTATGCTTAAATTTCATGAATTTTGAATTGTTGTGAATATTTGAAAATGCATGATGAAATATGACATGTTATACCTTGAAAAAGGTTATAATATTTTGAATTGAATGAAAAGAAGAAAAGCATGAGAATATGAAAAAATGTATGGAAATGAATTGAGCATAAATTTGATTGTGTTTGGGCAAGAAAGTAACGTTTTGTTAGTCACGTGCACGTTGACGTATAGCCTTGTCCCGGCTGCACAATTGAAGCCACGAGATTCGGAAAAATCGGACTCATTTTGTTCATGGTTTAAACTTCGGTTTATCCGTTCCGCTCCACGGAACTCTCGAGCCATTTAAGTGTGAATTTGCATTTTGATTTGTCAAGTTATGATGCAAGATTTGAAAGCGATCTAGAAGGGGGGGTTGAATAGACCGTTGAAACTTTTTCGTAAAGTTCTACAAAAACAAATAGTTAATCCACACGAACAATCAAATAAATTAAATGAAGAGAGTAGGGAAGAAAGGCAAACACTATTTTTATAGAGGTTCGGTGCTAAGACCTACGTCCTCTACCTAA
>JANZLH020296096.1:0-14265 GCA_026770325.2 Erythroxylum fimbriatum
GTATAACCTGCAAACACACGCCGCAGTATAACCTGCAAACACCTTCGGGTGGGGTGTGGGGTGTGGGGTCCAACAATGATATACTTGGTGCAGCTCTTTCATGCAATTTCTATGGATGATTTGACTATTTCTTCATAAATAAGCCTAAAGGCATTTTATAATTGTAGTTTCTTACATAGACAGTGTTTATCATCAGTCGCTATTGAATTATGTAAAGTTAAATAAATTGAGATAAGAGAAAACAAAGCAAACACTGAATTCCTTCATAACTATTTGTGCACTTAACTTTTCCTTCGTAACTTTTCCTTAACAACATGAAAAGCTTACAACTGAGTACTAAAGCAGCAGGTGATTAAATAAAGATAAAAGAGTCCCAATAAATATAATAGTTACATTTGCTCTTCTAACTATTACAATGTCTCCATTTTTTTGTACTTGCATCTGATGACCAAGTTATGAAATCACATGGGACCTACAAAATAAAGATATAAACACAATCATTAGGACTTATGACGAATTTGCATTATGCACATAAATTTTTACACATACTTACTTCTTACGAACAACAATACATTTTCTGAACAAGACTCTTACCCTAAAGCACAAAACTTGTTTGACATATTTTCTAACAAAAACAAACTTTCATGTCTTACACAAATGCCAAATACCTACAAGAGACCATCGATTTGAATATTGATTAACATTAATTTATACGATTGGCATTGTTGCAAACAATAATTGAAATACTTAATTTTGTATTAATGGATTCATTAAAACATTGACCAATGCTAGAAATTTGTAACTTCGTCTTCTCATTACAATTAGGGCAGTCAATAGTCAAAATCTGAATTATATATAGAAATATCAATATTAATTATATTTGAATCTAATTAAATTATCACATATAACAAATAATATATATTACAATTATTTTACCGTTGAACATAATGCTTTCTCTTCACAAAATTGAGAATATATTCTTCTAGCTTCTAGTATACCATCAAAAGATCAATAAATAGCACCCTTGAATCTATTAACAACACCTTGACACTCTTCCTATGTCAAATATATATAAGGTACATACCCAGCAAAAGCTATATATACTTTATTTCTACCTATATTTCTTTATCCTGTTACAATATTATCATGCAAATATTTATTTACTACCTTAAATGCAACACTACTGTGATTTCTTTTCATAAATTCACCCAACAAAGAATAAAATGTCAAAAATGGTGAAGAGAGGCCACATCATTACTGCACCTATAAATTATATTTGATGGGTATATAGGTACTAACTATACTATCTTGGTCACATCATCATTTCATGACACAATTATAATGAATTATTCAAAATTAACATCACTTGTGATTGGTTACACTATTTCAAACATTAGGGACTTAATTACTAAAAGGATGAAGTATTAGGGACTTACTTAATAGTGTAACAAACAATGATTAAATCCAATTTTATGGCCTTCTTTGCAAACTAGAAAAAGAATCTTAGGAAGAATAAACACCAAGAGCACCCAGCATGTCTTGCTTCAGCACGTAATATAGCTTTAGGTTGTCAAAACATATACCAAATTAGGACAGAACACTCAGATTAATTCAAAAGTAAGAATAAACACGCTCCTTTATATAATGTAGCTCTAGTCATCAAATGTCAAACTTCCATTTTGGGGTACAGTCAATGCATCAACCATTCACTCCTTCTAGATCAATTTCCAAGAGAAGATACAACAGTTTCATGATATTCACAATCAATAACTGAAAGTTGCTTGAATCAAACATATATGTAAAGAAAAACAGAGCATAGTGCCCTTTTCAACTACAAGAATGATAGCCATAGACTCCATTGGGAGAGAGAATTCAAGAACCTTTAACAGAAAAAAATGTAAGGGACACTTGAAAAATGTTGTAGATTTTAGAAATACTTAGTGTTTTCTTGCGTATGCAAGGAGAACATTGAAATACTCTAGGATTTCTTACGACTGTGAGGGAAGGACGAAATTTGTCGAAAAACTTACAGATTTCCAACGTCTGGGAGGGATTTCGGGCATCTGCGAGAGAGGTATGAAATAATGTTGAAAAACCCAAGGATTTAGGTTACATGCTAAGTAAGAATGATGAGGATGAAGTTTGATTGAGTCATGTTGAAATGACGTCATTTTACTATCATTAAGAAACAACATCATTTCATTAATTAGATAAGCTTCTCCTAATGATACTGACGTGTCTGATTAGCGAGGGTCCATTGACATTTGGCAGTGTCACATCAGTAAAGATAACGACATAACTATTGTAAAGCTAGAATTGAAACAAATTGAAAGTTTGGGCATTTTATTGCTACTTTAAAAGTTCGGGCCATAATTAAAAATTTGAGGAAAGTTTGGAATTTTTTGGTAATTAACCCCTTTTTGCTCTTTTTTTATCAGCAATGCTTAATAAAAATCTTAACAGGGTTCCAATTTTGTTGCCATGTGATATAAAATGACAATATAAATCATAATCAAGAAATTATGTATATTAGCAGTAGCACCAACTACAAACTGCCAACATTTTTCTCTTAAACGTAGAGCCACTAAGAGATAATCCTATTTCAAATGCAGATAATAACATGTTCAAGAGGAAAAATCCAATATTAAAAAATAGAAAACTATACCTAGGCATAATAAAAAATTATAGACTTGGTCATTTCCTCGTTTCCCTCTGACACTCCCTAAACCTCAGTGTTTGAATTTCACACATTAATAAGCTTAGAAGAACCAAAATCTTAGGAAGGAAGCACAAATTGTTGAAGGTGGCTGCAAAATCAGTCCCTCCAGCTGGTCGTACAACCTAATAATGGGCGAATAGCTTATAGGCTTAAGAGTGAAAGTCTTTATGCTCTTAGTACGATCATTGGCTTCTGGACGAGAGAAAAGGATAAACTAGAGAAGAAACATACCTCAATTTGAATACCATATCCTGCAAGGACAACATTAGTCATGTTTTTGCACTCATTTAATCTTTTAGCATTTATTTAGTAAGCCACTAGAATTTGAGAGATCTCCCTCGATAGCTCATTAACAATTACATCTTTATGCCTTTCCTCATCAGTATCGTCTAAAGGTTCAACTTGCATCAATAAGTAGTTGTCCTCCAATATATCTACTCTAGAAATATGACCATTAATTCTTGGTCATTTCACGATCACTCCTCATTTGTGCTATGTGGCATACCTGTAATACCACATTTGCTGTTACTGTTCTTTCTCAGTCTTGAACTTACATACCTTGAACTTAATGTAATAAACATCGTGTTTCAGATATAAAATATAATTAATATGGATTTGAACCTTGGAATTCATAGAAAAAATATCATATATGCAAAGTTGTTTCATTTGAGGATAGAAGTATATGGTATCAAAATAAGTATGTGAGTTTCACAAGGGATAAGAGACACCTTAATTGAATTTTGAAATCCTAGTTTAAAACTTGGTTAAAGTTAATTCATTTGTACCTTAAATTTTTGCAATTATTTCAGCATCATGCACATTATGATAAGCCTCCAGTTACGCTTTTCTACTTAAGAAGAAAGAAAAGGAGCTAAAATAATGACAAGAAAAGCTCAACAATTCCTAAGAACAATATTAGTGTGTTGTTATTTGTTATTTATGTTTTATTACTTGCTTGTTTTTAGCAAGACTTTAGAAGGCTGAGATGAAATAATTGTTAGGGAAGCGTGTTAGATCAGGAAATATTTAGCCGACAGAGGGGAGTAAAAAGAGGCAAGAAAAATGCAATAAGAATGGAACCGTCTATGGAGAGAATGACACCTCTCAAATGTTGCTTGTAATTTCCTCCTCACTAATTTCCACCTGAATAAAGGAACTGTAATATTAACCATTTATCTTCTATTTTTTTAAGTAACTTACCAAATCTGGTATCAGAGCTGGTTCTAGGACCTAGGGAATGCCAACGATAAGGATGGAAGCAAAGTAGAAAATATATATGGAAGAGAAGTTGCTAATGATCGATAGTCATATATCTTATCTTGACTCTTTGGTTTCTCCTTTAAACCAAAAGTTGGATGAGGTCTTAAATGCCCTTTACAGAAGCACCATTTCTACTGGAAAAAGTGTAGTAGAATCAAGTGGAGAAAGGGCCCCCAACCTAGCCACGAGCCTAATGACAAAGGTAACTTGTGAAAAAAAGGGTCTAGCACTCATGTTCCAGTTTGTGACAACATGTATGATCATAAACTGAAGATGCTCACTTATAAAGATGAAGATGACCCAACCTTATGGTTTTTTAAGTAGAAAGATATTTCGTCGTGAACAAACTGAGTGAAAAAGAAATTTTGGAAGCAGCAGGGGGTGTGCCTTTGAGGCTCTACCTCGACATGGTTACAATGGGAGGAGAATTGATGGCTTATATTAAATGAGATAATTTAAAGACCCAACTTCTGATAAGGTACTTGCCAATCGCAAAGGGACTCATTAATATTGTCTCTTATCATCGCGTTAAACATCTTCTATGGTGTAGTATCAGAAGGAGTTTTAGGCATTAACCATTCCACTAAAACACCTAAACGATAACATATTAGTGCCAGTATTTCTTAATAGGCTTGATGAAGGTGTTTAAGGGGAATTAATAAAGATGAATTGCATTAGGTTACTAAAGTTAATGGAGTCAGTCGAGAGGAAAGAAGAGGGAAACATAGTCCTGAACCCAATCTAGGACAATGATGTGGCCAAGAAGTTAGAAAAGATCTGAGTTAACCTGAGCTTTACTGTTGTCTATAACCCAAACAAATACACCACTTAGACCCAACCTACACAAACCCACCTAATTTTAATCCAACCACCCACCCTATTACCAACACAATCAACCCACCCTAAAAATTCACAACTAGTACACCTAACAACTTTGATTCACCTTTCAAACTAATGTATAAAGAAAGTGAGCTGGGGATAGTCAAAGGGCAATCAGATATTGAAGCATTTTTAGTGTTAGAAATCCAGTTGACACTAAATTCAATCATTGGATTAAGCTCTCCACAATCGATGAAATTGTGAGAAACAATAAGATGCTAGGAGGTAGCAATCCTAGTTGATTGTGGGGCTAGTAATAAATTCATCAGTGACAAGCTGGTGGCCAAAATGGGCATTCCAATCACAAAGATGACAAGTTATAAGGTGGCAATGGGAACTGGAGAGCCTATACTAGGCACAATAATTTACAAGGGAGTTATACTTCAGTTATAAAAAGTCACGATAGTAGAAGATTTCCTACCTTTAAATCTTGGTTGGTCTAATGTGATCTTAGGGCTCAAGTGATTGTTTTCATTGCAATACATCGACTTCGATTGACGCGCTCTAACAATGATAGTACCCATTGGGAAAAGACAATAATGTTCTATGGGGACCCTAGCCTAAGCAAAACAGTTGTATCCCCAAAAAATATAGTCAATACTATTATCTAAGAAGGCCAAGGAATGATGACTGAGATGTGTAGGCTATCCATTTCGGAGTAGGATCAAAGGGACCAGCTTTTAAAGGAGGTGTGAGGGTTGATAGATGAATTCTAAGCAGTTTTTTGTTGGTCAAGGGAGGTATCTCCATGGCAAGAAAAAAGTCATGAAATCAATTTTAAAATCGAAAGAACTTTTATCAATGTTCGACCTTATTGATACCCTCATAATTAAAAGGATGAGATAGAAAGATTGGTAAAGGAGATGTTAATTGCAAGGACTATCTATCCTAGCATGAGTCCTTTTCCAGCCCAGTAGTACTAGTCAAGAAGAAGGATAGTAGTTGGAGATTTTGTGTAGACTATTGAGCCTTGAATAAGGCTACAATCCTTGACATACTTCCCATTTCTACAGTCGACAAGTTATTTGATGAGTTGTGAAGGGCTCGATTATTTTCTAAGCTGGATTTAAAGTCAAGATACCATCAGATCTTAGTAAAAATCAAAGAAGTCCCAAAAACTACATTTTGCACTTATAAGGCCACTATGAGTTTTTGGTCATACCCTTCGGCTTAACCAACTCACCAACAACATTTCAGTCTATCATAAACACCATTTTCAAACCAATGTTACAAAAGAGGGTCTTAATTTTTTTGAATTTATATTAGTTTATAGCAGCTCCAAGGAAGCCCATTTTCAACAATTAAGGGAAGTACTATCCATCCTAAAAACTCATCAGTTATTCGCTAGTTAAAAAGTGTTGTTTCTGCAAAAATAGGATTGAATATTTGGGTCAGGTCATTATTAAGGAGGGAGTGACTGCAGGTCTTGAGAAAATGAAGGTAATGGAATAGTGGTTGTTGTCTAAAATTTTGAAAGAATTGTGAAGCTTCCTTGGATTAACGGGCTACTATAAGTGGTTTGTCAAAGATTATGTTAAGATAGTTGCACCATTAACAGACCTGTTAAAGAAGGATGCATTCAAGTAAAGCGAAGAAGCAACTATAGCAATACAACATTTTAAGAAGGCCATGGTGCAACTACTAACACTAGCCCATCCTTATTTTGATGAACAGCTTGTTATCAAGATAGACGCATCAGGTCAAGACTAGTGACAATACTGATGCAGCTAAACTGACCCATAGATTTCTTCAGCCAAGCTTTAAAAAGGCGTGCCTACCTAAAGTCCGTTTATGAAAGGTAACTCATGGCTATAGTATTTGTAGTCTAAATATGGCAGGATTATCTCTTAGGTCTAAATTTTTTTATCAGAATTGACCAACATAACTTAAAAACACTTATTTGAGAAAAGACTCATCACTGAGGGCATCAACAATGGTTAACCAAGTTATTTTGATATGATTTTAAGAATGAATATAAACTAGGAGGAAAAAAAGGTCGATTCTCTCTCTTGCATGCCCGAACTTTTACATATTATAGTGGCACAGTGCATTAATGTAGTAGTTCTTCAGGAAGAGGCCAACTATGACCTTGATTTCGTCAGAGTAAAATAAACCTTGTAGACGTATTCAAATTGCAACCTAAATGGAGGTTGTTGAAGGCCAGCTTCCCTACAAGAACACATTGGTACTCTCTAAAACCTCAAAACTAATTCCTATAATTTTGGCTGAATTTCATGACAGCTTGGTGGGAGGGCATTCTAGCCACTTGAAGCCTTACAAGTAAATAATTGCAGAGCTCTATTAGAAAGGGATGAAGACTAATATAAAGAAACATGTAGACAACTGTGTAATTTTTTAACAAAGTAAAACATTATGATTTTCTCCAATAGTAGTATTGCAACCTCTTCCTATTTCAGAAAAAGTGTGGGATGATATCTCCACGAATTTTGTGAAAGGACTAACTAAATTAGCAGGCTTAAGTTTAATAATGATGGTAGTAGACAAACTCAGTAAATATGCCCATTTTGTCACTCTCAAACATCCTTACTTTGCCTCCATCGTTGATGAATTATTTGTCCAAAACATTGTCAAACTTTATAGGTTTTCAAGATCTATTTTGTCTGATAGAGATAAGGTTTTTATTAGTCATTTTTTAGGGAACTATTTTATGTACAAAAAACTCAACTACGATGCAATACCACCTACTATGCCCAAATTGATGGCCAAACCAAATGGTTAATCATTGTCTTGAAACATATCTATGTTGTTTTTTACAAAAATAGCCCCACATCTAAAGTAAGTGGCTACCATGATGCGAATATTGGTATAACACTACTTTTCACAAAGCCACCAAGCTTATCCCTTTTTTTTTTTTTTGAAAAATTTACCCCTTTTAGAATTGTATATTGAAGGGAGTCACTACCCTTACTACACTACACAGATGGGAATATATATAATACCAATATAAAGGATAAGTTAAAAGAGCGGGATTTGGTGCTTAAGGAAATGAAGGAGAAATTGAGTGTAATATGGGAATGAATGAAAAAATAGGCTGATAATATTGAAGGGATAAAGTTATTCAAAAACTTTATATTGGTCAAATGGAAACATTTTCCAAATTTTAAGGCAAAGGAACCCTATAAAACCGTCTAGCAACAATTTTTAGCTTTTCAGCTTGAGGATAAGGTAACACTCATAGCAAGGAGTATTGATAAGCCTCCAATTAAGATTTTATACTCAAGAAAAAAAAAAGAAAAGGAGCTAAAACAATTAGGAGAAGCCCATCAATTCCTAAGAACGATATTGAAGGGCTATTATTTGTTATTTGTTATTTCTACTTTATTACTTATTTATTTTTATCAAGATCCTAAAAGGCTGAGTTGGTAGGGTTATTAGGGAAACGTGTCAAGTTAGGGAATATTTAGATGGCATACGGGAGTAGAAAGAGGCAAGAAAAATGTAATAAGAATGAGAATATTTGTGGAGAGAATGACACCTCTCAAATGTGAAGTGAATCACACATTAATATAGACTTAATACTCGATATACAAATCCACAAGAAGGGGGTTGAATTGTGTATTCCCTTTTTTATATATGATCCCCTTTTTCTACAGTTTCTTTAAAAACTTGTTCTTTTCTCAAACTATTGAAAATCAGTATTGTAAAATATTTTCTAAATTCTCGTATGAAAATAGTAAGATTAAAAATTCAAAGTTGAAAGAGTTAAGAGTAGAGAGAGTGTCGACACAGCAGATTTATACTGGTTTACCCCAAACCGTAGGCTACGTCCAGTCCTTAGAGATCTTTATGAGATTTCACTATACTTCACAAGGTTACAAGTATTCTTTGACTCTGAGCCTCTTCAGGTCTCTTACAACAAGTATTCATTCACACTTAGCCTCTTCAGGCTATTTGCTTTTCTTCTTTCGACTGAAAGATGTTTTGAGCTTTTGTTACAGATAAGAATAGCTCTACGTTTAGCACAATGAAATCACTAGCTTTTTTAGTCTCACTAACTCTTTTTCGAAATTCTCTAACTTTTTGCAGTCTTCGACTCTGACTCGTATTTATAGCCTTCGTCTTCAACTGTTTCTTTATAACTGCTTCTTTCTTCTTGTTTCTTGTTCTTTGAAGAATCAGTTATTCAGTTGAGTTCTGTAACTAACTCAAGTTGATTAGTCACCCGACGTGTTATCGGGTCTTTCGTCTCGCTTTTTAACTCTGCGTTTCCTTCTTACTTTCTATCGTCTCACTTTCTATCTTTGCGCTTCCGTCTGATTTTCTTTCGTCTCACTTTCTATATTCGTGCTTCCGTCTGATTTTCTTTCGTCTGATTTTCAGTTTTGCGCTTCCGTCTCACTTTTGTTTGTTTTGCTTTTGTTTGCTTCCGTCTCACTTTCTTTCGACTTCCGTATGATTATTTGGGCTTCATAAAAATCACTAATTGTGAAGTCATTTTGACTTAACAATCTCCCCCTTTTTTATGATAACAAATAATCATGGTAAGAAAGAAAGTATTATTCATAATATGACTATATACACTTGTAAAATTGTTAGTAAATAGCAAACACTTCTTTTGTTGTCTTCTTCTCTTCTTCTGATTTTCTTCTTCTCCCTCTATCTTCTTCATTCCTTTCTTTCTCCTTTTCTCCTATCTCCCCCCATTTGTTATTAATCAAAAAGAATTACGACCGTAGATGCTTCATTATTTCTGAGAACATTTCCTTCATTTCTGTACGGAGTGACTTGAGGTCTTGTCGTATTTGAGCCACTTCCTCTCTTAATTCACTTATTGAAGCAAGTTGATCATCATCCTTCTGCTGTTCTTCTTCACAAGCAATAGTGGTGTTATATGCGTCTGAAGAAAGAACAAGTGCTTCACTAATTATAAGGGCAGGAGGTTGAACAACTAGGTTTGGCTCTGGAAGGCTTAAAACATCAGGGTTGGTTAGACGTGGAACTTTTCTTCCAAATAGTTGTAGCACATCTCCGAATGAAGACACAGTATTTAGCGGCCTAATGTGCAGAATCATGTGCACAAGAGTCTTAGTTGAGTAGCTGATATCTCCAATCCTAACGGATCTGTACTGACCTTTTGTAATTCTTCCAACTACCTGATAAGAGTCTTCAGTGGTACTTCAACCACAGTTTCTTCCTGAAGCTTTTGAAATGTAGTGGGTAACATAGGTTCCCTTCATCTGGACTGCATAGCACGCCTCATCTATGTCCCTCACTTCAGCTTCAATCTGATCATCTGTCAAATCATTTAATATCCTTTAGGGGTACAATTTCTTCTTCCCCTTATCATCATTGTGAACAATGTAAGGCCTAGGTTGAAAGTCAAGTACAACATTAATCACAGTCCTTGGTGTGACTGGAAACATAGTATACTTTTCCTTTGATATCTACAAGGGGTATGGTTCCTTGATCCTTCAGAAAACCATACATACTTAGCTCGTCGTCAGACAGCATATGCATCGTACTACTATTCACCAAGGTTAGTTGTAACTGTGTCATGATTGACCTTTTTGGGGATTCTTTGATGATTATCGAAGTGCTACTCCTTACAGGTTGAACTTTCTCAATGACCTTGATTCTCAAATCCTCTTTTCTCAAAGGTTGAAAGGTCTTGACCTGTTCTGAACTGCGTTCTACTGTCTTCTTCATCTGAAAAACAGTGGGAATGCTCTTCTTCTGACTGATTTTCTGCTTTTTGTTTCCTTGTTCAATCAGTCTATGAGTCTGTTGAGATTGCGATGTCTTCTTCTCAAACTCCAATTTTCCATTAATCTTAGTCTCTCTAGCCATTTTGGTTGTATCTTCCTTTAGAATTGAGACTACGGACCTTGTAGCATGAGGTGCTTTTGTCTCAGAGTCTTCTCCATGGTTCAACTCTTTGGTTTTCTTCTCCTCTTGCTAACGCAAGGTTCGTACTCTGGGAGACCTTTTTGCTTGCTTTGGTATTTCTGACAGAAGTGTATCCCCCTTTATCTTCAAGGATAACTTCTCTATATACTGCACCTGGCTTCCTTCTCTGTAAGAAATAATTTTATCTTTCATCAATTCATCTGATGATTTCTTTTCTCCAATCATGGGCATTTTCTCACTGGGTTGAGATTTTGAATTCCTCGTGGGAGTTCCCTTCTTAGCACGCCCCCCCTCAATCCTTGCTTTTTTCTTAGAATCTGCTTATTCTTTCTTCAGATTCTTCAATCCCATTTTACCAATCGTTGCGGAATTGATAACGCTCTTGATATTCAGCTTCATTATGTTTCCTCTATCCAGAAGAACTCCAGAATCTTTGAATATCTTTGTCAGCAACATTCCATATGGGTGACTGTTCAAGTCTTTCTTCATCTTTACCATATAGTGAAAAATAAGAAATGGTAAATCAACAGGTTGGCGATTAAGTAGATGAAATAGGCACTGTTCATCTAAGGTTGTTACTAGATGCCTTGATCCTGTTCTTGGTAGAACACAGTGGAAAAGAATTGAATGTAAAACCGCTTTCTCTTTCGGATCGTTGTTTCCATACAACTATCGATTGATTTCAACCTCCTTCACGCTAGCCTACATCATCCATCTAGCTTTGCTTGTGAGCTTCTCTTTAATAGATGGACACTCAATGACCTTCTCGATTGTCTTCATTATCACTATAATGGACAGTCTATCTACTGTTGATACAATAGTATCGTCTACCATATCCATATTCTTCCAAAAATCATAAACTTCATTCATATATACGGTCTCTCGAACTTGAAAGAACTTCCTCCAACCGGCTGCAACTATTTCTGGTTCAATGTCCATGTTGTCCTTCCTCAAGGACTCAAAATCAACAAGTCTTCCGTAAATCATCGCTGGCTCCATTTGTTTTTATAGTTGATAATGGACTAAATGCACAAACTTCTTCTACAAAAGGTAAAGTTGGTTACTGAGGTTAAGAGTATGAGCAAACAAAGAACAGAGAACTTTCGTTGAGGATTCTTCAAAGGTCGATGTCAGGGCATATCAAAAGTGTTCTAGAATAGGTGATGTTCTCAAGACTATGAGAATTTTTCCCTCCAAAACTTTTTTGTGACAGAAGTTACCAGCTTTAACTCACTGTTACTGTCACCGTTAACTCTTACGACCTTTTAAATGGGTTGTGACGTGTCAAACGATTAATCACATAACATAACCATGTTGAGGTTCCGTCTGATTTTCTTGAACCGTTCTTCACTTAATGGCTTAGTGAAGATGTCCGCCCATTGATAATTTGCCTCAACAAACTGTAGATTTACAATCTTTTTCTGAACGTAGTCTCGTAGGAAATGGTGTCTGACTTCAATATGTTTAACTCTCGAATGTTGAATTGGGTTCTTTGATAAGTTGATGGCGCTCGTATTGTTACAAAAGATTGGGATCTCCTCGTCTTGTACTGAGTAGTCTTCTAACTGGTACTTGATCCACAACATTTGTGAACCACAGCTTGCTATAGGCATATACTCGACTTTAGCAGTTGATAGAGCGATTGAACTCTACCTTTTACTCGACCAGGAAACTAAATTTGGGCTAAAGAAGTGACATCCTCCACTAGTGCTTTTTCTATCAATTCTATCTTCGACATAATCTGCATCGCAATAGCCAATCAACCTAAAATCTTTACCTTTCTCATACATTAAGCAAAGATCAATAGTACCTGCATGATATCTCAACATTCTTTTAACAACAATGTAATGAGACTCTCTAGGGTCTGCCTGAAACCTTGCACATAAACAAACACTAAACAAACTGTCAGGTCTGCTTGCTGTAAGATAAAGTAAAGAACCAATCATCCCTCTATACAGGGATTGATCCACCTTCTTGTCAGTTTCGTCTTTAGACAAAAGATTTGAAGGATGCATTGGAGTTGTCATTGGTTTTACCTTCCCCATATCAAATTTAGACAACAGTTCTTTGGCATACTTCTGTTGATGGATAAAAATCTTTTCTTCGGTTTGCTTAACTTGCAACCCAAGAAAGAATTTTAACTCACGCATCATGCTCATCTCAAACTCATTTTTCATCAAATTCTGAAAACTAGTGCATAACTTCTTTGACATTGCACCAAAACTAATGTCATCAACATAAATTTGAACTATGATAAAGTCATTTTTAATGCACTTCCTAAATAATGTCTTATCTACCTGACCTCTACTGAACTTATTCTCAATAAGAAAGGTACTCAGACGATCATACCAAGCTTGAGGAGCTTGTTTTAAGCCATACAAAGCTTTATGAAGTCTATAAACATGGTCTGGATTCTTGACATCCTCAATGTAACATTCCGTTACCTATGGGAAGGGTAAATTAGTAAATATAAGTGAGCAATGGGAGTTTAGAAAATGCTTTTGCATGTTCATGCATACTGTGACATACATATACTTATGAATGATGAACTGTTTACACATGAAAATAATTGTACATGCATTCATTGACAGTCCGGGTATGATTGTAAATAAATGTGATTGTTTTGAGAATTGTAGGTTATTGATCTTGAAAATTAATTTGGAGAGTGAAATTGTTGATTTTGCATTTTTTGAGAATTTTAGGAAATTTTTCTGAATTTTTTTCGAGGTAAATTCTGGACTAGGAAAAATGCCAAGTGGCAGACCAATTGATTAATGGTAGTAGAATTTACTATCTATGGTATTGAATTTTGGATACATGGCTATAGGAATTTTTGACAAGTGTCATTTATTGGAACTTGGGCTTGAAATTGATTAGATAAGAGGAAATTAAGGGTTAATGCTTAATCTTGACACATGACAAGTTCTTAGCCATGTATTTATTTAAAATACCCTAAGTTACATTCATTTAAGCTCTTCTTACCCTCTCTCTCACGACACTCTCATTTGGAAGACCTTCTAGTGCATTTTTTTCATGCTCTCTTCCTTTTCTTCATGAGTTTTGCCCTCTCCATGTCACCTTGTGCTAATCTCCTCCAACTTCAAGCCTAGTTTTAGCATCTCTCCTTTGCTTCCTTTCCACCTTGTTCCCTCTTTCTTTCTCACCATAAAAACCTACCTCTACCATCTTTGGAGATGATGATCGTTGGTGATGGTTAAAGCTAGGTCTTGGTAGTTTTCTTGAAGATCTTGAAGAAATCAAAGCTTGATCAAGTAAGTTTTGTGTTATATGTTATGGATATGGTAAAATTGAAGCTAGCATGATGAGAATTTGGTGATTGAGTTTTGCTTGTGTATGTGTCTTCATTGATGCTAATAGATGCTCATGTTTGTGTTTTGAGTATGTATGTTGAGTTTTAAATTCATAGAAGTGTATAGAGAGAGTTAGAGAATTGAAGGATGAGTTAAAGGAGGGATTGGATGAATATATATGTATATGCCCTGTTTTTTATTGTGATAATTTATGGATCATGACTTGTT
>JANZLH020296188.1:0-14261 GCA_026770325.2 Erythroxylum fimbriatum
GCTTCTCCCGCCTGCCCGCTAGTGGCATTGGAGCTCCTCACGGACTCCCATAAGTTCACGGCTACACATGACCGCTTTGCAGGAATGTGTAGTACGTTCCGTTTGGATCACTCAAACCATTTGCTATGTGATTTGTGTTATTGGTTTATATTTGTTGGTTTTGAAAATGTTTTGTCTTATGGAGGACAATGATTTGATTTGACAAAAAAATATTTGCTTGAAAACAATTGCTTTGTGCTTATGTCTTGATTATTAAATTGTTACCCATGGAGCCATCGAGCTCACCCCCATTTTCCCTCCACAGGCGATGAGCAAAAAGATGAGTAACCGCTTCGGGATTGAGGCATTACTCCTATGTGTTTTTAACTTTTGAAGTCATCTTTTGGGAAACAGGGCTTTGGATAGCATTTTGGAGAAATGACCTTCTTTGTATTTAGACTTTTCATACTTTTGATGTATTAGGGCTAAAATGCCCTCTAAAGCTTTGTAATAACTTATATTTTTATGTAAATGCAAGAAATTCGGGTTTAAAAGCTTTTGGTGTATGTGTTATAAGTATTGTATTGTTGTATGGTTGGAAACATGGCTAGAATAGGAGATTTGTGATTGCTGCTCCTTTGGGTGAATTTCTGGGTTTTATGGATTGGTGGATGCTTTGGGAGATTGATGAATGAGGGGGTTGAAGTGTTATACAGGTGCTGGGATTTTGGCTATATGTTTGAAGATTTTTGGCTAGTGGAAATTTAAGGGAGGTGCTGTCAAAATTTTCATTTTGGGCAGAAACCTTCGACTGAGTTCTTGACTCTCTTGGAGTTTGATTTGAATTGGGAAGTCTTTGTGAGAGTTGTAGAGGAGTCTGATGGCTTTCCAATGAGGTATAATATGCTATTCTTGGATGTGGGAATTGGAAGATGAGGGTTGTGGAAGATCGGTGCAAGTGTTGGTAAAATTTTAGGCAGAAGGTTTGAGTCAGTTTTTGGCCTTATTAGAGTGGAAAATTGTCTTTAAGATCTTCTTGTAAGTTGTAGAGCGTTCTTTTACCTTTCCATAGACACCAAGTTTGTTAAATTTGGAGTTTGGAGTCAAAAGTTATGAAAGTTTGAAGTTAGGGTGTCAGTCTGAAGTTCCGCTCGGCCAGCCTGGGCGCATCGGTCGCGTGCCGGGCTGGACGATCGCCGAGCGCCCGTGCGTGGGTACTGGGCGATCGCCCATGCGGGCGATCGATCGGGCTGCCAGCGCGCGAGAGCGCTGGGCGATCGGTCGACCCAACCTCCCTTCACTTTTTTGCCCATAACGTTTTCATCCGACCTCCAATCGAGCTAATTTTCGAGGTGTTGGTTTTCTAAGATATTTTTCTACCTTTCCATACCTTTTTGATCGGTTTAGTTATTAAATTGAATAAGATGGAATAAATCAAAATGTGTTGAGGGGTTAAAAAAATCTGAACAGGCTTCGGTACTTTGGTGATATCTCGAGATGTAGAGATCCGATCGAGGTGATTCATGTCCCAAATTAAACTAAAGACGCTGGGCTATATCTTTTCTAAAGGAATCAATTTCCACTTTGGGCTTTAAGACTTTCAATTTTTGGTTTGAATTCGGATGTAACTTCAGTCTCGGTTCAATTTTTAGCCCGGTAGTATTTTGGCCATAACTCCTTTGTTTCTTAACCAAATTAGGTGTTTTTTGTGGCGTTAGAATCGTAAGACAACAAAGAACAAATTTTATGAAGAAGTCTGATCGAAATTCTTTTATGACCTATCCCAAAATTTGTTCGAAAGTAAGTGAGATAAGTTCGTTTTCGAGGTTTGACCTGGTGAGGGCTCTTCAACCTTGTGGGATGCGCTCCTTGATGTCACATAGGACGTCGGCACGTGACTCGCAAGGGCGGGGGTCCAACACCAAACTCCTTCAATTCTTGTTCCAAATCTTCCTTTAATGAAAACATAAACAAAGCTTGCAAAACTAAACTAGAACTCCTTGAGAAGATGTTCAGAAGATGTGTGAAGTTTGTATAAGCTCCATAGGTTAATTTTTATAAGTATTTATAGATAGGGTTACATATATTTAGTTCTAGGTAACTTAAAGAATTACACATCCTTATAAATTGTTTTTAGGAACCAACATCAAACCCAATCTTGTTCTAAAACTTCTAACCTTCACATATTAAGGTGTAATTGGTGTATGACACCAAGTTGTCTTCACGAGTAAAGGTGTAACTGACACTTGACACCTAGTTATAATCGACACTAGTTTTGTATCTTTCTCTTCATAGATAAGTGTCTATTATCTCAATAAGTCTAGTGTTTGTTGTACTTTGTCCATTAACTTCTCTACTTTCACTACCTTTAAGTTTGAATTAGCTCTCAAAGTCTTCTACAAAGTTTTTGTCCATCTTCTCATCTTCTCAATGAATATGAAATCTCATTGATTGGAAAAATGTAGACAAAAATGTAAACAAAGTTACACTAAATCTCTTATTATGTTCTCAAATTAATCACCTATATGAAAATAAACTAAACATAGAAAAATATAATAAAATTCATATAAAACATATTATAAAGGTGCTAAAAATTCACCATAAATAACATATAAAATATCAACCTATCATGGGTGTGATAAGAATGCTTCTTTAAATGAAATTGTTTATATTAAGGACTCAAAATGACTGACTTATTCCCTCCATTACAAAAATAAAATAAAAAATGACATAGGTGGGACTAACACTAGAAAGCAAACACAATTCATAAAATAATTTGAAATAAAACTTATGGGAAAAGATAATTTATGTAAAACCATACAATGACTCCATATAAAAAGTACCATGCCTTCATATACAAATTACCATCACTCATTTTAAATAAGAAAAATATTGTCTAAACAAGACCTTGCCTTTATTATAGCAATACCATTGATCTTTACAAATATTGGCTCATCATTATATAATATCAAAACGTCACAATAAACTAATTAGTTCCACTTTTACTTATACCAATATTAAGTACAAACAATACGTTTACACTATTAAAACTATGACATAATTCCTTATACACAATAACACACCATTACATAACAAATACCATCACCCATTTAAATTTCATTTAAGCTCTTATTACATTAATGTGTTCATACATATGATTGATTTATTGACTGATATCATATACACTTCCAAACGTCCCTAAAATTGCATAAAAGGAAAAAGGTTTTAATACCTAATGATTGCAACTTTGACTTAATTATCGCACACAGTTAACTTAAATCTATAATTACTATGAAATTAATTCCATTGTATGATGAATTTTATGAACTTGTGACTTTAAATTTAAGAATTTAATTTCTTAAAAGTATAATACACTTTTGTTTCATTTTATAACTAATATCATTAACAAAATCAAAATCCCTAAAATTCACATAAGTCATCAAGTTTAAACTATAAAACATTTGCATAAATAATTAGATATACTGAAAATCAATTTACTAAAAACTCAAAGATATTACTCCATATATTATCTATAAATTCACATGACTATTAAAAAAATTATCTAAACCTGATTAAAAAATTAATGCAGCAATAAACATACTCGTGAATAAAATCTTGTATGGATGTTGAGATCAACATAAGCAACAAGAATTTTGTGTTGTCAAATTTAATACTCCATTTATGCATTACAAAGTAATAGGGTAAGGATATATTGGACCCTATGTACTATTCCCTATCTTTCCAAAGAAAAATATAGTATTTAACACGATCGTGTTGGTGGATATGTGTAATCATTTAAAGTATACACTACACAAGTCTACATATCTTAATTTAATAAAAAATCAAATCAATTAAGGTGTTCAAAATTATATGGAATAACTATCATATACAATAAATTTATATTTGAAGAATGATTCAATTAATGATGAATATGATTACAATCTCGAGCCAATAATTGATGACATATCATATATATTCTTGAACAAATTGAAGGTTATAAACACTCAAATATACTCCTTAAATTGATAACATTATATGAAATAAAAGGTTATGATACTAGAAAGATACTCCTATTTGTATTAGTTTATCAATAATTTCTTAAGTCCCCTATTTTAAAATAATAGAATCTTAACTAATATGTTATACATACTAAAATTAACTCCATAATTTCAATGAAATTAGGTGAATTATAATATGAATTTAATGAAATTTACTTAACATATCAAGTTTAAACTATTAACATATGCATAAATTTTTACATACAATGAAATTAAAGCTATTAAAAACTCAAATACCTTGTATTCTTCATATATGAACACGACTATTCTCTAAACATAAACATGAGACTTAACATGCCAATATTTAAGGGAGTCTGAAAACAATCCAAAGCATATCTTTTGATGTACTAAATTTCTATAAAATTATTAACTGTGCTTGAAATTGGATGGAATAAGCTTATAATAAATGCTAACATACTATATTTATAATCCCATATTTAATGCATTTTGATTGTTTATTGATTGTTTCTTATTGTTTTTATTCTTATTTTATTTCTATTGTGTTTTTAGGTCTTATTTACCTCCATAGATAAAAAAAGAAGAATTAGGGCAAAATCGAGATAGAAAAAGGGAGAACTTAAGCTATTTTGGTAATGCTTATGTAAGTCTACACAGTTATGTTGTTACCTGTGTAAGTTTACACTACTGTGTGGTTGACTGTGTAGCTCTCTAACACTACGTTTCTTCGTGATTTTTGAAGATTAAAGCAAGATTGAGGGACATGCTCAGGTACACAGTTGTATAAGTGACTGTGTTCACTCTAAAAACTCTAAATTTGTGCTAGGAGTGAAAAAATAAAGAGAAAATGACAAAAAAAGGTTTGTATGAGGCTTGGGAAAACACATAATAAAGGCTTAAAACAATAAAGAGAACAAAGAACAAGTAAGGAAAAATATTGATAGTGGATTTTCATCAATCTAAAGTGAATTTCAAAAAGATTAAAAAGAATTTCATTATGGTTTTTTTAGTTTTCTATTTTTTCCTTTAGCCTTGACATTATGATTATGAACTAAAAGTTTGTTGGCAATTGGATTAGATGAACCCTAGGATTGACCTTGTAGTGATTTTGTTTTAACTTAATTCGTTGTTTGGTTTCATTGAGATTCAATTATGTGTTCTTAATTATCCTTGAATTACAATTTATTGTGTATTATTTCATGTATACTTTTAAGCAATTAAGAATGAGAAATCCTTTTGTATGATAAATTTAATATAATTGAAAGGAGTTACATGCAAACCTAGAGATAGATCGATATAAATCCTCCGAATTAGGCAAACTTAATAGTGAAATTCAAAAATCGATTAATGCAATCTTAGGGATTTTAAATAGAAAGAGGTTTCATTTAATTAACTAAGTATTAGTTGTTAATAGTCATGAGAAAGATATTTACATAAGATAGAATTTTTCATTACCTAATTAACTAAGGATTAAATTTATTAGTAAAATCATGATTGCATGAGAAGTCCAAGGGGATTTTAAATCTAGGTACCATTGTTTTCCTTAATTATTTCTTTGTTTAATCTTTGTTTTAGTTAGTTAATTGTGTTAATCTATTTTAGTTTATTAATTTAATTTTCCATTGGATTTATCTTAACCATAATTTGTTAAGCTACAAAATTAAAAGACGGAAATTACTAATAATTCTAGTCTTCGTGGGATCGATATGCGTTTGTGATTTAATACTCAAAATGATGCATCACCTTAATATACATCTAAGTTACATCTAAAGGTTAGTTTAAGTAAAAAATAATATGATTTACATCATAAACAAACCCTCATCAATAAAACAATCTCTCAGAATCTGAAGTCAAGATAATTTAAACCTAGAAAATTGAAATTCAAAATTATAATTCTTTACGCAACTACCATTTTGACTAAAAAAACAAAAATTTTGAAGTTTGATATAAAGTTTAAACTATAAACTTATGCATAATTGAGTATAAATAATGACATTCAAGCTACTAGATACTCAAATATAGTCATATATGCTCTAGGTATGAATAATGGTTGAGACACATTTGTGTCATATACCATGTACTATGCCCTATGTGATCCAAAGAGGATGGAAGATTACATGCCTCAACAAAAATAATTCAATCAATGTACATTTTTATAAAATAATAAATTAATTATTTTCAGTTCATTAAATAGACCATCAATAATAAAATACAATCTTAGATTGGTGACAAAATTTCACCCTCATAAAACCTTTATAGTGAATCCTAATTATGTTACTTAATCGTAGGTAACTATAAACATTATAGTAATTTATCATAAGTAAACTATAAACCTTGAATCTATAAACTTATATGAAATTGAAGGTTATGACACCTCAAGTATACTCCTAATTATATTATTTTATAATCAATTTAATAGAATTGTGACAGTTTTTTCAATCAATAAAAATATTCTAAGTTTCCATAGATACTGCACTTAATTCTAAATTTTTCTATGAAATTAGGTAACTTCTAGTATGAATTTCATGAAATTTACATAATATATCATGTTTTAACTATTAATATATTAATTAAAAAAAAGTTACATAAACACAACTATAATTTAATAAAATTGCAATTGTAAAAGGTCCATATCTAAAATCATCTTTCATAGATGTACACAACTATAACTATGACAGTGTTATTAGGCATGTATAAAAAAAATGGTACATGATAAACTTGTGTTTTAAGCTATGTGAAAAGTTATTCAGCTGTGCTTAAAGCCCATCATTATTATTAACACAATCGGGTTGTCATGCATATATTGGGCAATATAGATATTAACTCCTCTAAGTTAAAGCGTAACACATTTCTTCATATGATCTAAGTAAATATGCAAAAGGCATTGAATTTTTCAATATTATATAACAAATTTAAAATCAAGTATGGGCTCATAAAACAACAGATAAATTATTAAAAAATATCATGACTCCCTACAAGTAATACTATGCCTCAAACCATAAATAATTGAAATTAGATGGAATAGGCTTCATAGTTAATAAATTTACATTTGCAAATTCATTCAATTAATAAAGAATATGAATTACATCATAATCAAGTATTCGGTTCTTTTATTCTTAACACCATAATTAAGTAAAAGAATATAACTTCAGTTAAAAATAGTTGTTTTATCATTTAAACCTTTGAATTTGTTTTTCATGTCTTCCTTACCACATTATTAAATCCACCATTTTATATTTGATTCTTAAAAATGTCAACCGCTTCTAATATTATTTATAGACATCAACAAGTTAGTATAAGTGGTTAAAGTTGAGCCTATAACTTGTTTATATTTAAGAAAGAAAGTTTCTTTTAGACATGTATATATTAGTTCTTTCGTATATTGTTGTATTCAAAACTTTCATCATATGCTATTCATATACATTACCGAATCATACAACATTTTTACCTACTAATAAAATAAAATAAAATGGCAATTCATATTCCGAGCTCTCTTTTTATTGTCATTGAAACAAGTATCTAAATTTTCCTATTTAGCCAACATCTCACCCAACTAATAACAATAAATAAGTAATGATATATATCATCAATCATTTATTAATATTATGAAAAATAACACTTTCATTTTATGAATTTATTACTACTGATATGAATATTCAACAATTAACCTACTTTTTTATGTTTTTTATTTGGGACCTTTTTTGTATGAGATTTCAATCTTCTTGTTCATAGCCTATCATATGACTATAAACAACTGGTCCTTTAACATAACATTTCTTTAGAATGAATTCAGTATGTCCACAGTGGTCACTAACATCCACTGACTCAATTGCAATTGTACTTGTAAATTTTTATTTGTTTCTTATAACATATTATACAAGTAATCAAAATTTGAGTCAATTTTAGCAACATAATCAAAGGCTATATAGAAATTCAATTCCAATTTTCTTGTTCTGCTAATAATAATATTATCATCCTTTTATATATTGCAAACTTTTATTTTTACTACGCCACTAACAACATCCTTACATCGCCTCTTAATAAATAGATTTTGTGAAAATTATTTGAACATGTGTTGACATGCAATCTCCTAAAATTTAAACAATAAGCAATTACACTTAATTAGTGAGAATATACTTGACAGTGACCCAAATAATTTCTTTAATATATGCCACAAACACATTTTATAACTTACAATAGGAAATACCACCCTAATGAAATTGCCTATGCTCTTGCAGACATTTGTAGCTATAGCACTAGGTAACCTCCCATTTATACACTTCAACCACATAAGGAAAAGCTAATAAAAACTATTAGTGGTGTTGCTATATAAGAGTGTACAATCAAGTAACATAGATTGCCCATGATGGTTTATACTAACAAATAGAGCAAATGAAATTTGATGTTTGTTGAAGAGATAAATGGAATCAAATGCCACTATATCACTAAATTCAAGATATGCTACCTGACTCCTCGTATTCACCTAAAAAATATTCCTCATCTTTTCTTCCTCAGCACAGTCAATTTTGTAGAAAAAATATACTATCCTTCTCCTTCATTCTAATAAACGTCTTATAAAGTTCTTCCATGTATCCTTCTTTTAACTTTACTTTTGTTAACCTGTCTATATGATTAAGACATTCCTTATATAATCATGTCATATTCTTATACTTGCCCATAAGTGCAATAACAAATTGTACATTTGCGTGTGACCTAATTTCATAATTATCGTTTAATTTTAGTCTATGTTTAGTTTGACTACCCACAACTCGATGTTGCCTCGTAAACTTAACATTGCTTCAAATTAGTTTATGGTTGTACACATCTTTAAACTTGATTATATTCCAAATACCTTCATCCAAATAACAACAAACTCGATCATTGCACCCAATTCTTCCACTAGTTCTAGGTTTCATTTTTTTCAACTCTTATGTATGATCAACCTCTATAGCATATAAATATTTTGCTCTTAAAATCTCAATTCTCATGTTTCTTTCCTCCTTTATAGCAACCACAAACTTGTGTATAGTTTTGGTATAAATCAAAAAGTTATGTTTGAAATTTAATACTTCATTCTCACTTTAGTTACTACATCTATCCCAATGTCTTCTATGGCAATATGTGAGATTGTTACATCTAAACAATTCTTTTGGTTATCCATTTTATTAATCGTCTCTACTTTACTATTGCATTATACCATAAAGATGATAACATTATTTAAAAATAATACCATGTTATACAAAATATAATGCACAACATTGATGGTACAATATATACCAACATAAGTTAAATAGTTATAAGTATACATACCAATATACCATATACCATTAGATGATACATTAGATACTAACATATATTAAATATTTACAAATACATATACCAAAATATACTATACATTAAGGAAAGCGGTGCAAAAATAGAAGTTTAGGGCTTAAAATAAGGATAATTAATCTTTTTCCTTGTTCTTTTTTTCTCCTCACTGCTCAACATTTGGTCTAAACAAATACCACTTAAGTTGGAATATTGTTAATTACATTTTTTTAATATTTTACAATTGCAACAAAGGCGTCCAAAATTTTGCTTCTCATTTCTAACTCCAGTATTACCACTTTGAACTCTTATACATTTACATGCAACTATCAAAATTTTATTAAGCCAAAATCATTACAATTATACAAACATCTTATCATAATGGATTTATAGTTATAAAAACAACTTTAACAAATCACTTTACTCGAACCATAATACTATAAATGATAAAATAATTATACAAATGATGTGAAATAGTTGCTTGATACTATTTTTACATGCTTGCTTGGTACAAAACCAATATATAATAACATATGACACAAAATTCCTTACATTTCAAAGGAGAAAATTCCCAATGTCAAACTTTATGAATGTATCAAGTGGAGGAAACAAACAAACCGTTTCTTACTAACAAACTAATATTGTTTTTAGTTAATTAACACATTCGTTCTTAACAAGTGAATTACATAATTAACTGGCCACCACTGTAAACCTATAAAGGATTTTATCCATATTGAGCCTGACACTAGCAATTTCTCCATCCCCGCTGCTCTTTCATAGGGCTCATTTTTCACTTATAAATCACTTAAAATGCTATATATTACCCAGTAGGCACCAGTTTTTTTTTTCCTTTCATTTTTTTGTGCACACGCAGTTATTAGTAGACCACAGGTTAAGGGCATAGTCGCCTGAACAACCTCGTATCATGCTATCAAGTCATCCATTAACAGATAACATGACATTGTTGCATTAAGATTTAGACATTTAGTTTCCAATCTATAAGGAATTCGATTCCAATTGGGAGTTAAAAGAACTTAAATTGGAACTTTTAAGTAGCTCTTTAACATTAAATCCACATAGTCCACCCTCTAAGTACACAACACTAATATCTTTTCCTAAATTTCCCCCATAATTGGGGAGGCCAAAGCTTATGATTAATAAATAATGGAGCAAAACCAAAAATTCATTAGCCACTGTACATGAATGTTAACAGAAACCTATCCTGTCGATGCAGGCTCCTAACCAGCCGATACGTTACACTCCTATATCAGTAAATTCTAACAACCAAACAATCTTGGCCGTTAGTTTGCATTAGAGCCCAAGTGGTATACATTGCCCATCACTATTTTTGCTTGTAGATTGCTGCATAAGCAAATGTACCTCTTTCAATCTGATTCAATCTTGCTCTCTCCTTTTTGAACTTCAATGCTCCAATGCCAAGTGGGAAGTCTATTCGTGACATTAGGGTCGTCATCGTTGGCGACCGTTTCACCATCAAATCTAGCCTCATTGCTATTGTGACCACCTAGTCTTACCCTGATAACCTCCCTAACATGTTTCCTCTATTGTGAAACTCCGGGTTAATTTCCTCCAATAATGACAAATTCAACTTGACCACTATTGCCTAGGTGAATAGAGTATGAACGATTGTACTGAAAAATCACACCAGGTAAATTCCCAGGAAAGACTGGAGGGCCACAGACGGTCCCACTTAACTTCCAATCTCCTAGATAGAATTTTCCTAGACATGTAATTTAATAGCAAAATAATTCACTACAACTATACTCAAAAATAGCCATTAAATAGACAATTAAAAAACACCAGAATTTAACAAGGTTCATCCAATTATGCCTACTTCCTCGGACAATACTAAATTGATATTTCATTATTTTCTGGAAATAATACAAGTAAAACACTACAAAAGGAGATAAGGAATTTTATCTTATGAAAGACAATTTTTGGGATGCTTAAGATAGGTGAAGAAGTCTTCCTTTTATAACTTAAGAAGGCTCCCCTATCTTTGCAATTCTCCACCTTGACATATTTCACATCTTCAAATCTCTCTTAAAACTCATCTTTAGTAGTGTTTTCAATTGCGCTTTACAGTGCTTATCTTCAACTTTTAGCAATATTGATCAATTCCAAACAATGTTGGAACTTAACCGCAGTCACCACCTTTGTCAACTAATCAATAGGATTCTCAATGGTTTTAATCTTCTGGATTACTACTCCACCTTCTTCTAGAACCTCTTGTACAAAGTGATAACGGACGTCAATGTGCTTCGTCCTTGTATGATAAACTTGGTTCTTTGCTAAATGAATGACACCTTGACTATTATAACGTGACATGCTTCTATCCAATTCCCAATTCATCAAGCAATCCTTAAAGCCAAATTGTCTCCTTCACAGCCTCTATAATTGCCATATACTTTGCCTCTGTAGTTGACAAAGCAACTGTTGACTGTAAGGTAGACCTCCAACTGACTGGTGCCTTTGCAAGAGTAAACACATAGCCAATAGTTGATCGACATTTATCTAAATCATCGGCATAGTCGGGATCACAATATCTAACTATACATTCACCGTCTTGCTTATCCCGCTGAAATACCAAACTAACATCTATAGTGTTCAAAATGTACCGTAGAATCCATTTCATAGCTTGCCAGTGTTCCTTTCCAGGGTCATGCTTATACCTGCTTACAACCCCAAATGACTAAGAAATGTCAGGCCTTATATGCACCATAACATACATCAAGCTACCAACCACATTTTCATACGATACTTTAGTCATATACTCTCGTCCTACATCTTTCTTTGAAGATAGGAATGCACTGAGCTTTATATGAGGAGCGAGTGAAGTACTAACCGGTTTTGACTTCTCATTCAAACGTTGTAGTACCTTTTTCAATTATTACTTTTGAGTCAAACATAGTCTCTCCAACTTTCTGTCTCTACTTATCTCCATGTCGAGAATTTTCTTGGCTTCACCAAGATCCTTCATTTCAAACTCCTGATTCAACTGAATCTTCAATCTCTTAATTTCTCTTTGATTCTTTGAAGTTACCAACATATCATCAACATACAGGAGAAGATCGATGTAGGATACATCTTGTAGCTTGCGAAAATACACACAGTGATCATATTTGTTTTTTGTGTACTTTTGTCCCATCATAAACTTGTCAAATCACTTGTACCACTGCCTCGGAGATTGCTTCAATCCGTACAACGATTTTTCAAGCTTGTGCACCATATTCTCTTTTCCAGCAACTTAAAAACCTCGGGCTGAGTCATATAAAATTTCTCTTTTTTTTCTCCATGTAAAAACACAGTTTTTACATCCAATTGAACTAGTTCTATGTCAAACTGTGCTACCAAAGTCAACAAAATTTGAATGGAGGAATGTTTTACAACTGGAGAGAAAACTTCTTTATAATCAATTCCCTCCGTCTGAGCATAGCCTTTGGCCACCAGCTTTGTTTTGTAGCAAACATTATCCTTATCAGGAAATCAAACTTTCTTTGCATATACCCATTTGCATCCAATTGCCTTCTTTCCTTTTGGGAGACTGGCTTACTTCCACATCTGATCCTTATGAAGGGAATGTATTTCTTCATTCATGGCTATCCTCCACTTATCTTCTTCTGAACTGTGGACTGCTTCCTTATAAGTGGTAGGAATGTCATGCATAAGCCACCATATTAACATAACAAGCAGGTACTTAAATGTTCCTTTTTGGCTTCCCAATGTAATTGGTAATTGTTGCTATGGAGGTTTTTGGGCTGGAACCTCTTCTTCATCTGGGTCCTTTTATACCATAGGAGTTTATACATCTGCTTCATCATTTACTGGGGTAACAATTCTTCCTTTAAACTCCACTTGTTTTGAAGTACCATCTGTCTACTTAATATTTTCAATTGTCACCTTTCTTAATATGGTAGATTCGTCAAAGGTAACATCCTTACTGAAAATTATTTTTTTAAACTCTGGGCACCAAAGACGATATCCTTTCACACTAAAGGTGATCCCCATAAAAATTGCTTACTTTTCACGTGGATCTAACTTTGACTCTTTAACATGATAGTATGCAGTGGAACCAAACACATGTAAGGAATCATAATCTGTAGTAGGTTTTCCAAACCATTTTTTCAATGGTGTTTTACCACCAATAGCAGTTGATAGAAGCCGATTGATGAGATGATAAGCATATGTAATAGCCTCAGCCAAAAATTCTTTGCCCAACCCAGCGTTAGACAACATACACCGAACTCTCTCCAGCAATGTTCGGTTCATACGTTCTACCAACCTATTTTGTTGTGGTGTATTTATAACTATGAAGTGCCTGACGATACCTTCATCTTTGCAGACTTTTAAAAATGGATCACTCATGTACTCCCCACCATTATCTGTACTGATCCACTCATATTTTCTTATCTTTTTATACTTTTACATTTAGTTTTTATTCTCATTTGATGTCTAAATCATATGACTTACATTGATTTTATCATTTCAGGTGTTTTAGGTGTCAAGTGAAGAAAATCATGCTAAAGAGGGACATTTAGGACTTTTGGATGTCATTTTCAGAGTGAGGAGGTTGAAATACCCTAAGGTGACCAAAGTTGAAGAAATCCTAATCATATAAGGAATCCTACTTCAACTAGGATTTCTACATTTCGAAAGATTCTTGTTCGCCACTATAAGAAATGGATCCAGGAATAATTCAGACGGTCAGATGACTTGTAGATTAGGAGAAATTAAGATTCCTAATTTTTAGGAAAAAAAGTCCTACCCTTGTAAAGATCCTAATTTGAGAAGGAAAGAAAAAGTCTACTTCTACTTTGAAAAGAAATCATATCCTTGTAAAGATCCTAATTCTACAAGAAAAGAAAGACCTACTTCTACTTGGAAAAGAAATCCTCTCCTACAAGACCTCCTCCAATATAAATAGGGTCCTTTAGC
>JANZLH020296389.1:0-14260 GCA_026770325.2 Erythroxylum fimbriatum
TGCCCTTAATGAAACTTACCACTTCTAACACATTAATTTCCAATCTCATGACACCTAACCTTATTAATACTACCATGATAATTAATCCCAACACAATTTAATCTATCAAGACCCCAAAATCATCTAATCATACTTAATCAAATAAAAAAATCAGGGCCAACATTTCTCCCCCCTTAAAGAATTTCGTCATCGAAATTCTTACCTGATTCGTTGAAGAGGTGTGGATACTTTTCCTTCATGGTTTCCAAAGGCTCCCACGTAGCCTCTTCAACTGCATGGTTCCTCCACAGAACTTTGACCAGTTGGACTGTCTTGTTCCTGAGGAGCTTTGCCTTGGTATCCAAAATCTCCACTGGAATCTCCTCATAACTCAAATCATCACTCAACTGGACTTCAGTGGTATGAATGATGTGAGATGGATCCGATCTATACCTCCTCAACATGGATACATGAAAAATATCATATATCTGGGACAATTCTGGGGGCAAAGCTAACCTGTAGGCTAGCGTTCCGATCCTCTCTAAAATCTCATATGGACCCACATATCTCGGACTTAACTTGCCCTTCTTGTCAAACCTCATGACTCCCTTCCAAGGAGACATCTTAAGAAACACCTTATCACCGACCTCATACTCCTTCTCCTTCCGTTGTGCATCAGTGCAGCTTTTCATTCTATCCTGAGCTGCCTTAAGCCGTTGCTTAATCAAATTAATCTTGTCCACTATTATTTGAAGCAACTCTGGCCCTATCAGTTTTCTTTCTCCTTCTTCATCCCAGCATATAGGAGTTCTACACCTCCTTCCATACAGTGCTTCATAAGGAGCCATCTGAATGCTCGAGTGGTACGAATTATTATAAGCAAATTCGACCAATGAAAAATGCTCATCCCAAACTCCTTTGAAGTCCATCACACATGCCCTGAGCATTCCCTCAAGGGTTCGAATGGTCCTCTCAGATTGACCATCCGTCTGGGGATGAAATGCCGTGCTAAAATTCAACTTGGTCCCTAATGCCTCTTGTAAACTTCCCCAGAATCTCGAAGTAAAACGAGGATCCCTGTCGGAGACTATGGAATCTAGAATCCCATGTAACCTCACTATCTCATCAATGTACTTCTTCGCTAACACATGCAAGGAATCAGTCTGTTTAATTGCCAGAAAATGAGTTGACTTCGTTAACCGATCAATAATGACCCATATGGAATCATGCTTCCTGCTAGTCTTGGGCAGCCCCATCAGAAAATCCATAGTTATCCTTTTCCACTTCCACTCCGGAATAGACAATGGCCTTAACTTGCCAGATGGTGCTTGGTGCTCAGCCTTGACTTGCTAGCACACTAAACACTTGCTTACATATTCAGCTACATCTCTCTTCATGCCCTTCCACCAGAAATGCTCTTTCAGATCACTGTACATCCTGTTGCTACCTGGGTGCATGGCATAAGGCGCATTGTGTGACTCATCCAGAATCTCATCTTTCACCTCATTGACATTCGGGATACAAAGCCTGCTCCCTACAACCATAAGTCCATCATCCCTCACTACCACTTCGGACTTCTTGCCATTATGAATTTCTTCTCGGAGCTTACTTAATTCTATATCCCGTGCTTGTAACTCCTTAACTTTCTCCCTAAGTATCGGCCTCACCCTAAAATTTGCAATCACACAATCTAGTTCCTCCTGTTTCAAGCTTATTCTAAGCTTCACCATTTCTTCCAATAACGGCAAATACACTGCTTAGACATGAGCAATAGAGGATTTCCTACTCAAGGCATCTGCTACCACATTCTCCTTTCCTGGATGATACTCAATTAGCAAATCATAATCCTTAATTAGCTCCAACCACCTTCCCTGTCTTAGATTCAACTCTTTCTGACTCATCAAATACTTGAGGCTCTTGTGATCAGTAAAGATCTTCGTCTGCACCCTATACAAATAATGTCTCCAAATCTTCAGGGCAAAAACCACTGCTGCCAACTCCAGATCATGGGTTGGGTAATTCAATTCATAAGGCTTTAGTTGTCGTGAGGCATAAGCTATTACCTTGTCTCCTTGCATCAATACACAACCCAAACCTTTCCTTGAAGCGTCACTGTATACTGTATAACCCTCCTCTCCTGAGGGTAAAGTGAGAATTGGAGCACTTGTCAATCTGTGTTTCAGCTCTTCAAAACTCTTTTGACATTCGTTAGTCCAGATAAACTTCTGATTCTTTCTCAACAACTTGGTCATAGGAGCAGCTATCATCGAGAACCCTTCAACAAATCTTATGTAATAGCCTGCTAGACCCAGAAAACTTCTTACTTCTTCCACTGTCGTAGGTGCATGCCAATTCACTACTGCTTCAATTTTCCTTGGATCAACATGTACCCCATCTCTAGAAATCACATGTCCAAGGAAAACCACTTCGTGAAGCCAGAATTCACATTTGTTGAATTTGGCATAAAGCTCCTTCTCCCTTAATCTCTGCTACACTATCCTGAGATGTTCCTCATGTTCCCCTTCACTCTTGGAAAAAACCAAAATGTCATCGATGAACACTATGAAAAACTGATCCAAAAACTCCTTGAAAACCTTATTCATCATATCCATGAATGCAGCTAGAACATTGGTCAATCCGAAGGGCATGACCAGAAACTCATAATGCCGGTAACGAGTCCTGAAGGCTGTCTTGTTTACATCAGACTCCTTGATTCTGAGCTGATGATAGCCTGACCTGAGATCAATCTTGGAAAAGACCATTGCTCCCTACAGCTGATCAAACAAATCATCTATCCGGGGCAAGGGATACTTGTTCTTAACGGTCACCTTGTTGAGCCTCCTGTAATCGATGCACATACGCCATGTCCCATCCTTCTTCCTAACAAACAGAACCGGTGCTCCCCATGGTGAAGAACTCGGCTGTACAAACCCCTTCTCTAACAGTTCCTCCAACTGTTCCTTGAGCTCCTTCGGTTCTGCTATAGCCATTCTATACGCTGTTATAGAAATGGGTGCAGTTCTGGGAATAAAGTCAATAGCAAACTCAATTTCCCTCACCAGTGGCAAACCAGGTAACTCCTCTGGGAACACATCCGGAAACTCCCTCACTACTGGGAAATCTTTTAATCTCGCTTCATTCACCTCAATGTCCACAACATGTGCCAAAAAGGCCTCACACCCCTTTTCCATCATCCGTTCGGCGAGCAAAGCCGAAACAATTCTGGGTGGTGCTGTTCTCCTATCTCCTCAAAAAATCAGCTTCTCACCCTTTCCAAGGTCAAACTCTACCTCCTTGAGGCTACAATCCTTCTTGAACTTACTTCGAAAACCCTCTAAACTTTAGTAAAAATGAAGACCTAGATTTTTTTCTTCTTTTTCTCCCCCCTTCTCTCCTTCTACGACTCTCCCTCTCTTCTCTCTTTCAATTTTCATTTCTTCTTCTTTTTCTATGTAAGCCTCTCTTATTTCCTTCCTTTTATACCATTTTAAAGCTAAAAAGTCCATATTACCCTTAATGAAAAGCCTAGGAACTTAAAAGCTTAAGTGACATGCCCAAATTGCCCTTAATGAAACTTAACACTTCTAACACTTCAATCTTAGTCACTTATGCCACCTAACCTTAATTACATTAACATGTCAATTATGCCCAACACACATAAATCTTGCAAGACTCCAAAAATATTCAATCATGCTTAGTAAAAATAAAAATAAAAATTCAGGGGCCAACAATACTAAAAGAATATTACTATTAATCATTACTAATAATAAAATTCTAGATGTTTATTGAGTGTTTTGATAAACTGAATATTTGCTTGTGTATTTTAGTATTATATGTACATTTATCATTTGATTAATTTCAATATTATATTAAATTATTTGATTTTAATGGTATGTTTAAGTTACCCTTACTGAGTAGGTAGCTCATTTCTTACCTGAATATTCTTTTAGGAGTTTAAGAGATTATCAATGACCCTAGTGCAAGTAATTTACATTATGGAGTCTAGGTAGAGCCAACAGATCAAATCAAGTACAATTGTTTTGTTGTATATACTTTTAGATATCAAAGTTTAGGTGGGTATGCTTGTATATATAATTTTCATAACTAATGAAAATCATTTTTTAGATTAATGAGAATTTTGGTAATTAATAATGTAATTCTAGAACAATTCGACTAAATTGTGGTTTAATAATTTTAGAACGTCACACTCTAGGTGCTTTGAAAAAAAATAGGCATTAAAGTCATCAGGGCAAACTGAGGTAGAAGGATTCATATTGAAAAGGACATCCTTTATCTTTTGGGTAGTTTATCTCTTGGGTAGTCATTTGCTTGATCAACTCCCCTATAACACTGTGATTAAAATTGTCTTTAAGAAACGGTGTAAGTCCATCTAATCATTACATCTAGTGCTCTCATAACCTATCAATATTTTTTAGTAATTCAAGGCAATCCCTTCAATTTCTTTTTTATCCGAGTATAGAGTTCCATCTTGCCTCTATAAGCATAGAATTTTATTTTTGTTCCTTCTTACTAGAATAGAGTTATAAAGAAAAACATGTATTGGTGTCCCCCTCCCCAATCCAATGCCCTATAGCCTTATGTTTCATTACTAAATTATGCTTTAAAAAGGCATTGTTATATTCTTCCATCTTTGCGATTTCGGCTTGCGTAAGCATCTGGTTAGTAGGATCTATATAACATTGTGCTTAATATTTCCTAAAGGCCTTTTCAGCATAGTTTAGAGCCAATTCAGTATTAAGTTTGGACTTTATTAGTAATCCTTTCAGTCCTTCCTTGACCAACTATAGTTTTCTCATTAATTGAAAGGACTTGGTACCATTCACTTTTATATCCCAAGCATCCTTTACAACTACTTCAAATCCATCTCTAGTTAAAAGGAAATTCAGGAATCTAAAGGGAGCTTTTAGGATTACACTATTATTAATGTTAAAAACCTCTATCATCGATTGGTCTGAGTACAAAGGAGGACCAAACCTTACAAAAGAATTAGGATAAAATGACATCCAATACTGATTTACCATAACCCTATTAAACTTTTTCCTAATGAGCCAATTTCCCTACGGCTTAATAATCCCAATAAACATATCTCTAACAGATCATAAATCCACCATTTCCTGTTAATTGATAGCATGACATAATTCCTTCCTTATTCTTGCAAATTTAACTTTAACATTCTGAAGTACTTAGCACACAATTAAGATCTTCTGCTAAGATCTAGGCTCTATGAATAGCCTTTTGGATTCCTTTCAGCTCCTCTAAAAGTTTGATTCCTAAAGTTCAAGGTTAGCAACATATATGACAGATATATCAAAAAGATTGAAAGTCCACCCCATGGAATAGGTGAAATGAATAAGTTGTACGTGGATATTATGCTAGAGATTTACACAAATTCATTATTGTAAGCTATTATAGTCCTACCATTTTAGTGCTTCAAATGGTTCGAGACAGTTAATCAATTAGCCCCCAAAAAATTAAAGTTGTTTTTAAAATTGGCAACTTTTATTTTAATTTTTATTAAACCAAATAACAGGCTTTTTTTCTCTAAAACAAGGTCCTTAACAACCTCCTTCTTATGTGGCATATTCATTCCCCTAATATTCCAAATGAAAAGAGACATAATTCTATAACTTGAGTTTAATTACTCTAATTCTAGACTTACCCTTTTTTTGGTGGTCATTCTCCTCAAATTACATTCAACCTCCGTATACTCCTCCTCCCTGCTAGTCACTAATCCTTCTGATTCTTGTTCTCCCTTCTTCTATAGCAATCCACTAGATTCTTAAATACCAAGCTTCATCCTCAAAGGATCAATCGAATTTCCTACCTCCTCAAATTGATTAGCTAAAGCCAAATGAACATCTATAACAAGAGATTCTCCCCCCAATTACTACTACTCTCAGGCCTTGGAATTTGTTTTACATTCCTAGCATAATTAAAATTAATATTCTTTGTTCCATCTTGGCTTTCTAAGGGTAACATAAGTGTTCTCACTTCTAATAGTCCCCCATTAACAACATCATTCGTCCCAACCTCTAGAATTAGCTAGACTAATAAAAGTTATCAGTAAATTTTAACTTAATATCCTTGTTTGCACGAAATCTCCAAGTTTAAGGCCCATAACATACAAAGAATTTCAATTCTTTATTCATAGTGCAAACCCAAACATTCATTATTGAGGATTTAGACTTAAATTGACACATAAATGTAAGATTCCATATATTTCTAAATCATGAAATAATAATGACCTCTTATTGAACATTACCTTTGATAAAACTCAAATGAAGTTTCTTCTTGAATTTTAAATCCATAGAAGCATCCCATCCTTCTAATAATCCTCACTTGGTTTAATAATTGATTCTTTTGAAAAGTCTTTAATAATTCTTGCTCTTTTTAAGGACTATTTTTTCGCCTTCTACATAAACATATTTAGGACTTTCTTGAAGGAAAAAAAAGGTTAGATTCATCATGATAAAAAGTATAAACTATTTAAAAATAATTCTAGAATCATTATTACATATTGTTTTCTCTCTTTTTTCCTAAGAGTCTTACAAAACAAGAAAATCAAAGTATTTTAGGAACTCAAATGAACTTAAGTCCTTAGTTGTTAATCTTCTTCTTATTTTCAACCCATTTCCTTGAGAGTTCTCTTACCATCCTTTGTTTAATAAAACCAAATCTATCAATATGTTCATACTTGCCACAAAAATGACATACTATGTTATATGAGTGAAGATGATGTATAAATGCTTTATTTGGAATTCTATGTGTTTATATATAATGAGGAATCTTCCTTTGGATGTAAAAGGTATTAAATGTTTTCCTAGGATAGTGAAATGTCCTATCATGATTATATGGATAATGTTGGACCCCGAACTTTTCGTAAAAGATCAGAACTATTGAATGGAAAATTTTGGTGATTAGTTACGAGTTAAGAGCTCATGAATGAAAGTTCTTGAACCAAGAAATGATAGACAAGAGTAAAGTAGGGAATAATGAAAGTGGATAGATTCATGATTTGTTATGGTGTTTTGATGGATAAAAGATTTTTAAAATGAGAGCAATATTGTGTAGTAAATTGATGAAGAATAGGTATATATGTGTATGTTCTGTTATTCGTGTTTATGATTATTCATAGATTATGATTTCTTTTTGGAGGACATTGATTTGAAATGAAGTTGAGAATGAGGAGTAAATGATGTAGAAAAGGGTAATAATGGTATGAGTTGTGTAAGGAAAGATTTTGAAATAAAGAGTTAATCTGGAAAATGTTCACTGAGTATGCTTCCGTATTTTAGCTACATCGTTTCCTCTAGTTGTCCAAACGAGATGATTCTTGATTTAGATTAAACTAGAGATATATGGCTATATTTTGTATAAAGACATTGAATTTCAATTCTGTCTCTAAGAATCTCAAAATTTGTCATGAAATTAAGGATTGGGTGCAGTATGTTGGTGTATGAATGGAAAATTTGTCTTTGGACTTTAGGGGTAAATTTGGGATTGATATAAATAGATTTTGGCAAAGTTGCCTTCTGAAAAGTTGTAGATCTTTCTTCTATATTTCCAACGGTATATAGTATAAAAATTTTGGACATCTGAGCTGAAAGTTATGATCTTTATAAGTGGAGACGTTCTGGAGAAAAAGAAAGACGAAAGGAAAGTAAGACAAAGTTACTATTCTTCTTCTATCTTCTATTCCATTTTTGATCCTTTGGAACATAGAATTTGTCTTTAAGGTCTGCATGGAAGTTGTATATCTAGAAGTCTTCTTTAAAACGGTCTAAGAATGACCTTAATCTGATATTTGTAGAGAAAGTTATGCCCTTTTGATTACTTCAGTCTTAGTTTGGCCAACTTCATCTTAGATGACGTCATCTTCGTCTTAGTTTTGGCCAACTTCGTCTTAGTTCTGCTAACGTCATCTTCATCTTAGAATGACGTCATCTTCGTCTTATTTTGACTTTTTCCGTCTTAGTTTGACCATCTTCGTCTTAGTTTTGCTGACGTCATCTTCGTCTTAGTATTACGTCATCTTCGTCTTTGTTTGACTTTTGCTTTGTCTTAGTTTGACCCTTTTGCTTCCTTCTTCTGCCCCATTTTCAACCCTTTTAGAGGCTAAATCTCACTTTGAGGCATTCATAAAAGTTGTAGATCTTGAATTCCTCTTTCCAACTAGCTAAAGAACATCTCCATCCAATATCTTTAGGGAAAGTTACGATAATTTTCCTAACCTTGTATCGTCTGATGATGTCACTTCGTCTCAAAAATGTTGTCATATCGTCTGATCCCTTTTCAACCCCTCAGATGAACGAATTTGCCTTCTACTTCTTCATAGATTGTAGCTCTTGAATTCTTCTTCCAAACATATAAAGAACACCTTAATCCGATATCTGTAGGGAAAGTTATGACAATTCTCCCAACCTTATTTCGTCTGATGACGTCACTTCGTCTCAAAAATGATGTCATATCGTCTGCTCTGTTTTCTACCCCTCATATGAAAGAATTTGCCTTCGACATCTTCATGAGAGTTGTCCGTCTTGAAGTCTTCTTTCAAACCATCCAAAGAACACCTCAATCATAAATTTCTACAGAAAGTTATGGTTGTTTCCCCGGAACAGGTTTAGTATGATTTAGATCATAAACATGGTTGTTTCTTTTGACCATAACTTCTTCACTAGACCTCCAAAGGACTTGATTCTTGGACCATTGGATTTGTAAGCCCTTTTTCTATATCTCCACCAAGAATCATAGCTATCTGAAATGAAGTAAGAAAGATTGAGTAGAAAAGGTAGGACGGGTATAGTGAGTGTGCTCTTAAGTATTATGAACTGGTGTTATTCCACTGAACATACTTCAGTATTTTGATGATATTGTGATCTGTAAAAATCCAAATGAGATGATTTCTGATTTGTGGTAAACTAGAGACATAGAGATACAAAGTATCTAAAGGAAGTGAATTGTGATTTAGTTTCTAAGACTTTCAAGTTTTGGATGGAAGTTGTAGATAGCATACTATTTTGGACAAGAGCAGTCCAAAAATATTTGAAATATATCTTTTGAATCACTGAACCAAATTGAATGATTTCGGTGGCGTTAGAAACTTAAGACAATGGGTGACATTTTCTAGAAGAAACTGTTATGTCAAAATGTTCAAGGATATTTTTGGCAAGACACTAAAGGTTAAAAAGAACATAAGTCTATAAGGAAGGATAAAAGGGACTTTTTGGACTCATTAAGGGCATAATTGGAAGAAGAAGTATTGTCTTGCTTATAAATAAAGGAGAAAACGTGAATGAGAAGATGCTAGAGAAACAAAATGTGTGGATGAGAAGAGAGTGTCATGAAGAGAGAGAAATATGAAGAGAAGAAAAGAAAGAAAGAAAGGAGAGAAACAAGCTAGGGTTTTAATTTCCTTAGCCTTCAATAGAGATTTTGAGGTTGTTCAAGAAGAGAAAAAGGTAGAGGAAGAGAAAAGCTTTCTTTTGAGCTAAGGATCCCTTCATTTGGTGGAGAATGAAGGTAAGATCATTTTGAAACTTTTGGGTTTTTGAAAGGATTTTAGTTTATGGAGTTTATAAAATGTTTAGGTTTAAGTATTTTAAAACCAATTTTAGCGATTGTGCTTTGAGGGATTTTCAATTGAAAACCCTATTAAGTGGGATTTTTTATTGTATAAAGGGATCAAGAGAGGCAAGAGGAACAAGAAAAGACGCTTTTTGAGCAAGTCAAGTTTATAAGCAAGGAAATCAAGGTGGGTATACGTTATGATAAAATCAATAAGCCGCTACTGTTTTCTTTAAATCAAAGAAGTTTTCTGATTTTCACTTGCATCATAAGTGCTGCATTATTGTTCACAAATGATTTGTCATATCTGCTATATGTTTGCTTTATGAATTATGTGATGAAAAGTCTTTGCAACTGATTCTTTTGAAAAGATGCATGTTTATGAGATTAAGTTTTCGGAAATGATTTTCAAGTTATAGCAAATATATGAAAAGCAAGTTTGCAAGAAAAGTGCCATTTTGGGCATCAAGCTTACAATATTTTTAAATTTATGTGTTATGTGGGTTTGTGGTAATCCCCTAAGTTAAGTCACGTGAACGTTGACCCAAGAATAGGCTTCTCCCGCCTGCCCGCTAATGGCATGGAGCTCCTTCATGGACTCCCATATGTTCACGACTACACAGGACCATTAAATGAAAATGTGTAGTGCGTCATTTTTTTGAACTTACCCAAACCATTCTGATGTGCTTATGTGCTCATGATATGTTTGATCAAGTTTGATGCATTCATGTTTTGCAAGTTGTGAATTTTGACTACACAACAAGAATTTTGTGAAAAAATATGATTTCAAGAGTTTTGCTTATCTTTTTATTATAAACTGTTTCCCACGAGCTTTCAAGCTCACCCCTTCCTATCCCCATCCTCAGGTGATAGCTAAGAGTTCAAATGATCGAGAGCCTAAGGGAATTACTTCATTTGTTATTTTGTATTTTTGTATTAAGCCAATGGTGTGGCTTTCAATTAGTAAATAAAGTTTTCAAACTCTGTTGCTTGAGTAATGAAACGATAGATTGAAGATCTTTCGATTATGTATGTCTATATTTGACTCCTGTGTTAAAATGGATGTTTGGTCCATGAATATACTTTGGTTTCTTAAGCATATCGTCATCTATAGAACTCCGATTTAGTTGGTTCTTGCTCCAGAATAAACTAGAGACTAAGAGCTACATTTTTGAAGAAGTCATTTGTGATTATTATGATTTTGTTGTGTGGGCTCTCCTTTGTGGATTGAGATGTTATATGAACGATGAGGAGCTGATGATGGCTAATGAGGGTACTTTGACATAACCCTACAAGGAAACCGGCTCTATGATTCAATATAGTTGGGCTCCAAAAACCGGGTCCAACAGTTGTGGTAACAGAGCGACTAGGTTTAGTGATATCCTAGGCAACTAGGTGGGTAGTTTTCAAGTATGAAGTGAACATGCCTTATTTTAAATAAACCACATGCATTGTTTTAAATGAACAATTTGCATTATTTTGAATTGTTTTACGTGATTTGAAATTGTTTTGCATGAACTAAAGATTTCTAAATGTTTTTAAATTGAAGGAGTGATTATGCTGCCTTAAAAGAGAACTCGAGGAGCTCTAACTCGATTTGGCTTTCGCTATAGGAGCACGGATGAATCCTATGTCTGTAATATCCCGGTTCCTACGGGAAGGGCAAAATAGGAATTCTTAAGTGATCAGTGAGAGGTTAGGAATGCAATTCCATGTTCATACATTATGTGATATATTTCTATTGTGAAAAATGAATTGGTTGCACATAAAATTATTTGTACATGCATACATTGACTTTCCCGGTATAATTGGTCTTATTTGTGAATGTTTTGAGAATTGTGGGTTGTTGATCGTAAAAATTTATTTGGAGAGTGGAATTAATGATTTTGTAATTTTGGAGAATTTTAGGAAATTTTTTTGTAATTTTTCGGGGTAAATCCTGGACTAGGAAAAATACCGAGTGGCAGACCAACTGATAACCGGTATTAGAATTTATTGTCTATGGAATTGAATTTTGGCCATATGGTTATAGGAATTTTTGACAAGTGGAATTTATGGGAAATTGGGCTTGAAATTGATTAATTGAGAAGGATTTGATGGAAGCTTGACACATGGCATTTTAATAGCCATGTATTATTTTCACTTACCCTAAGTTTACATTCATTAAGCTCTCCATTTCCCTCATTTACGACACTCACTTGTTCAAAGCCATTGGAAGATATTTTTGGAGATTTTCTCTTCTCTTCTTCGTGCACCATCTTCCTTCTCCTTCTTCTTGAATTTTGATCACTCAAAGCCTAGTTATTATCTCTTTCTTACTTCCTTGCCAACTTGCTCTCTCTTTCTTGCTTATTATAGAAACATCTCTCTAACCCTTTGGAGATGATGATCGTTGGTGATGTTTGAAACTAGGTCTTGGTGTGTTACTTGGAGAACTTGAAGATTTAGTGGCTAAATCAAGTAAGTTTTATGTTATATGTAGTGAACATGGTAGAATTGAAGCTAGCATGATGAGAATTTGATGATTGAATTATGCTTGTGAAAGACTTGTGCATGTGTCTTAATTGATGCTAATAGTTGTTCATGTTGTGTCTTGAGTATATGTGTTGAGTCTAATTCATGGAAATGTATAGAGAGAGTTAGAAATTGGATTGATGTGTTAAAGGAGGGATTGGATGAGTATATATATATATATGTGTATGCCCTGTTTTGATGGTGTTAATGTATGGATCATGAATTGTTATAAGTGATATCTTGAGTTGAATTGAGTAGTGAATGATGGGAGAAGGAATGGAAGTGAGGATTTAGGCATAAAATGGATTAGATGAGTTAAATGTAAAGAATGAATGATTGAAGAAAAATCTGGAAAAAATTTCAATAGCTTGATCTTTGAGTGTGCTTTAATTGCATAGTCATAATTGCTTCTATAGTTGTCCAAATGAGTTGAGGTTTGGTTTGAATGAAACTAGAGGAAATTGACTACAATTCTTATGAAGATGTTGATTGTGAATTTTGTCTTGAAGAGTCCCAAATGTTGGCATGAAGTTAGGAAATTGAGTGTTGAAGTTGTTGTGAATAAATGTATATGATTGTGTTTCATTTTAAGTGTGTTTGATTAAATAGAGTATATGAAGTGAGTATGGATGTTTTGAGCTAATCTTGAGGGGTATATGAAGTATTCATGAACTTAGAAATGATGGATGTGGAAATATGTAGTGCTTGGTATATTGAAAGAAGTTATGCTAAGGAAAAGGATATGGAGCTTAGGAATGATGGGATGAAGGTGAAAATGATGAATGAAAGGAGATGAGAATTGAGGATTTAATGAAATTAAATTGATGTTTGAATTGTTATAAGTTGTTATGAAGTGATTTGGTGTTAAAAGAAATGAATTTGAAAAGATTATGGATGTATTTGATGATTGAATGAAGGTAGGAACCATGGAAGAGGTTTTGGAGAGTGGGTGGGACGTATGTCCGTTAAACGGACATGGGAGTCCGTTTAACGGACCTTCTCGGGTGAAATGGGGCTGTTTTGTCGATTCATGTCCGTTAAACGGACATTCTCGGGTCGATTACTGTTCAGTGCATTTTTGACCATTTTAGAGGCCAAATCTCGATTTGGTGTCTTCATGAAAGTTGTAGATATAGATGTCTTCTTTCCAATGACACAAAAACAAAAGGAATCCGAGTTTTGTAGAAAGCGTTATTGCATTCGCGCCAAACTAGGTTCAACTGGAAATCAATCATAAACTTGGTTGCTTCTTTTGCCCATAACTCCTACTCTAGTGCTCCAAATGACTTGATTCTTGTGGCCATGGATTCCTAACACAATGGCCTATATCTCCAAAAATATTTCTATTAATTGGAGTTGAATTGAAGGAGATTGATCAAAAGAAAGTTGGTAGTCTGTTAGAACAGTGTCAATGCGATGCATTTTACTGAGCATAGTTCAATGTTTTGATGATATTTAGACTTATAGGATTCCGAATGAGATGATTCTTCTTTTGTAGTAAACTAGAGAAATAGGTCTTCAAATCATATGAAGAAGTGGAATTTTGATTCAATCCCTAAGATGTTCAAATTCTTGATGGAAGTTGGTGTGGTACTTAAGTACAGTCCAAAAATGTTTGAGCCATATTTTCCTATTTATTAAACCAAATTGAGTGATTTTAGTATCAATGGAATCGTAAGACATAGAGGAACATTTTCCTAGAAGAGAGTGTGACCAAATTGTTTCATCTTCACTTTCCAATTTTTATGGGAATCATAGACTTGAAAGTGTGACTTGGAAAAAGGATGGGTTTTGTTTTGAGAATGACTTTGCAATGAAATTGATGAAGTGATACCCGGGATTGTCATGCATGTATTGTACATCTTTTCTTTCATTCATGTGCATTATGGAACACCTATGATTTTTCAAATTGTGATGTATATGTATCTTGTATATATGGGTTATGCAGGCTAAAAGTCCGCATTCAAGCATTCCTAGAAGTTGAAAGCAAATACTAATCTGGAGCGTACTGTTAGTAGACCTAGATGGTCTTACTTTATTGTTTGTTAATTGAATTCTTGTATTATTTGACTATTGGATGATTATGTAAATGTGAATGATTTGGATGAATATGTTGGGTTCCGGACAGGAGGTCCGATGATTGTGATGATTGACTTGGATATTGAAGTGCTATTTGATTGTG
>JANZLH020299843.1:0-14217 GCA_026770325.2 Erythroxylum fimbriatum
ACAACTTGGAATATAATTCTAGGGGGGATGGGGGGTGGGGTGTTTGGGGGTGGTACTACTTTGCTCTTGCTACAATTTTTACTTCTTGCAAGGTCTAGATAACTATATCTGGCCACTGGGTTATAGAAGGAATTATTGTTTCTAATTTGCTTCTTTTATTAAGACCTGAATGCGGAATGTTCCTCAGTACAAGCAATTTTATACTGGTGATCTGATTCTGTCTTTGACATTGCCATTGTTCAGTAGCTTCCTACTTTACGTTTTAGCTATTTTCCCATTTCTGGCGGCTTCAAATCAAGCAATTTTATCCTCTTTCTTTTGTTCCTCGCGCACATTTTGATCTGCAGATTTTCCGCAAATGGAATGCAGTTGTCTTCAATCCTATGTTACACGCTTGGAAGTCCTGATTCAGGCAGGCTTTTGTTTGTATTCCACATCTTCTTGGTCATGAGATGGGAAGAAGAAATTATGTGAGAACAGTAATTTAATTCATAACTGTCAAGAATTGTATTTGGAGCTGGTTATTTGTAGGCCTGGGGTTAAAAAGAAAAGCACTGTGAGGCCCCCTATCAATCTTTCTGTTGAAAAAACTTGGCAGACAAACAGGAAATGAGATAACGTCATCCCCTAAGACACTCCTGTGTCTGTTAAATCTCGTCTCTCCTTGACATAATCAATCTGATTCACCAGCATGTGAAGAAGCAACTTCCTGTTCACCTGATCAACCTGATGTATATGATTAGTTATTTGTTACCAGAGAAGTTTTAAGGGATGAAAGCACCAGGCATCTTCTGTAGACTTTGGGGAAATCTTGTTAACTATCCAATTCTGAGTGCAAAACATTCTCCTTGTCACAAATGCAAATGAAAAGTCCTCAAAGGTCATCATGCAAGATTTAAAGAGAGAAAGTAGTCATACTTTGGAACCCCAAACACCTAACCTAATGGACCCTGAGAAAGATGCTTTTCCAGTAGACCGTTCGACACAATTTGTGCAGGTTAAAAGTGAGAATTTAAAAACTGTTGCGGGAGGTGATCTGTTGATCTTGGGTGGTTTAGATAAAGAGTATGCAGTTCTGAAGGACACAAGTATATCATCGAGGAATAGCACTTTGTCCAGGTATGTCATTTTAGTTATATTTTCTTGAGATTATGCTTGAGTTATTGTGTTATAATTTCAACCGTGGCATTTTCAGCTCCTTTCTCATTCTTTTGAACTCTGGGCTGACCATGAAAATGGGGGAACCTTATAGGTTCGATAAAAGTAACTTGCTTGGATTCCTCAAGAGTTAAATGGGTAGTGGGTACTAAGAGTGGGTTGATAACCTGCAGCGGAAGGCATTCTACACAATAAGGTAGAAACTTCAGATCCTGCATGGACGAAATGGAAGATATTATTGCTAGTAGGTGATACTGAGAAGAGGCTAAATTTCATTGATGGAAGCAGTGGAATGGCCTCAAAAGCATCAGGATACATTTGAGCTCGTGGTATTTGACCCTCAACTGGAATTCTAATGTTTGGTCCTCCTGGTTGTAGCATAACTGTTGTTGTCTTGCATTTGCTTCTGAAGCAGGACTAGATTTCCTTTCTGCGAATGGTCCAGAGCTTTAATTTGCTCTATATTACACTGTTTTACATTTCCCTATATTATCTTTGGCATGAACAAACATTCAATTTGGATACAGGTCTTTATCAAAGAGTTAATGTTACTGTTATTGCTGCCACAAATTGCCATACAAGATTGATCCATCCCTTTTTAAGACCAGGCACTCTCAACTCCTTCACCATGCACAAATTCATCTGCAGTCTGCAGCATCACACATTTAATGAGTGGAAATTCAAGCATGACGGTTCGATCAAATGCTATACGACAGACCTTCAAGTGAGTTTTACAGAAATGACATATTCAACACAGTTCTGATATGAACATGAAAGAGCTAGCTTGTCTCACTGATGGCTGTACTGGAGGTCAAAATATCATTAATCTGCCGTGAGGCTGCTATTGCAGCAACTGAGGTTTTGTATACTCGTTATGTCTATTCATTTATCTTTTGTTGTCTTGTTTGTTGATTCATATTGTCATTTCTGGGAGAGAAATAATGCATCAGAAGTAACAAAGGAGCATCTAAAGACAGCAATTAGACTCATTCAGGCAAAGAGAGATTGACTGTTATGAAGAGCTATCATCTAAATTTCAAAGGCTGGTTTGCTCTGTTGATAGATGGGACAGATTAGCTTATCCGAATTGTTCAAATAGATCAAATTGGTTTTCAATCTGGTAAATCGTTTCCCTATTCTTTTCTCATATCTAAGCAACCATCCTTTTCTTTCTTTTTCTTGTTCTTGGATTTTTCTTTTGTTGTTGCTATGATTTGGCAGGATCCCAGTAAAATCAACCGTCCAATTCTTATACCATTTGCTCAAAATATACTAAAAGTGAATAATCACAAGTTTGAATCAGTCCAAATTTCTCCAACTTTTTACATGTGAAATTACACTGCCTGCTTAAAGTTCTAGATTTGAATAATCTTTGTCAGTATAGTGGTGATATCACTATCTGCAGAAAGTAACATACAAATATAACCACACAATTTTGAATTTTCTGTGAAGTGATCTTACAGAGATAACCCCACTTGGTGCTGTGAATTTGTCACGTTGCTCAAGTAGCTATAGTAAACTGCAACTGAAAGTCTCAACCTTTATAAAGTTCTCTTTTTTCTCTCTATGACGGTAGAGCTCGCAGCCGCTATACTTGGGAGTGCGTATTGGGCAAGTCACCGGGGCATATAAAGATAAAGTTATTATCTTTGATTAGATGAATGAAAGGGATAATCACCTTTGGTGTTGTGAATTTGTTATGTTGCTTAAGTGGTTACGGTAAACCGCAAATGAAAGTATCAACCTTCTAATTTTTTTTTCATGATTGGATAAATCAAAGGGTTTTAGGAAAAAGTTCTGTTCTTTGTTTAGATGAATGAAGTGGTGATTATGTAAAAATCATGTAAAAGATTATATTGTTTTTACATATTCTATCAACTAAACCTTATGTTTCTTACATGATATATTTACCTAGTAATTTGATGACCATAATGAGTTGTAGTGATTGTATAATTAAATTGTTAATAACTATACATATTTACTTATTAATAATTAAACACGTCCTTGAAATAAGAAAAATACATTGAAGTTCGCTTATAGTTTCGATCCATAGCCTGATCAAGTTTAAGTTTGAGTTTAATCGCGCTTTGAGTTAGATTAAAAAGTTAAAGTTCAACAATCTTTTTTCAATTTAAAGTTATTTTCAAATTTTAAGTTAGATTCGAGTTGATTTATATTAAATCTCTTGAAAATTCAAGTTTATCCGAGTTTTTTGACAGGATAAAAAGCCAACTCTATCAATGAAAAACTATTAGTTATCATCTACCATCAACTTATCATTCAAACAAACCCTAATTTGAAAATATCTTATTGGATTCTAAATGGTCTTTTTCAACAACTTCATGCATAGTATTGTTATACATTTTTAATGATTTTAGTAGAAGCTCTTCTATGATTGGGTGTTGAAATCTTAAAGAGTTAGGTTTGATAGGAAAGAGGGAGAAAGTCATAGAGATAGAGACATGTATAAATTAAAAAAGGAAATTTCCTATTATTAACATGGTCACAAGTCACAACTACTTAATCATTACTTTGTTGTTTGATTATAAAATTTGGAAATCACAAGGATCATTGTTTATGTAATAAAAAACATTTAATTATTAAGCATTACTAAAGTTTGTTTAAATTATTGTATTTTGAGACTTTTTTTAACATTTTTTTAAGTTAGCAAGGAATCTAACTTTACTATAATGTCGTTTTCCTAATCTTTTGTATTTGTCAATAAGTATATTTAAAAATTGGGTGGGTTTAAAAAATCAGAAATAATATGTATTTTATTAATTATGTCATAATTTTATATTAAAAATATTATTGTAAACAAAATGAACACCAAAAATTACTGAATTAGTAAATAATCAATTATGTCCAAGTTGATGATTGAAAGAGGCAAGGAAAATCAATATTAATCACAACTTTCAATATAAAACAAATTATATAAAAACTTGAAAAATGTGAAGTTTAGGGGGTGGAATTGGTATTGATATATCATGTCTTGTCAATAGTGATGGATAATATTCTCCATTGAATGCAAAAAAACAAAACATGCCCTTTAATGCATTCCAACAAATTCTTTCACAATTTCATGAAACTTGACATCATCTTTTTATCAATGCAAACTAAATTCTTTAACTCCAAGCTTAAGTAGAGGAGTTAGAGATTGTACTAGGTTTGCATTGATTTGACTCAAATTAATTAAATTTTAAGTTAAATTTAAGATTAAGAGAATTAACTTAACCTAATTTAAATTTGTTTGAATCATTTAGATTATAATATTAAAATAATCGGGAACAGAGCACCTGTTCCACAATTGCTGTACCAGTGCTGTTCTATTACATCTGGTCCATACATTTATATGGGACCCATAAAAATATATAGATAAGATGCAATGAAACAGCATTAGCACATCAATTATGAAACAGGTGATTTCATTTGAAAATAATCTTATTTAAGTTCAAATTTGTCTTTTGAACTAATAAATTTTTTAAGATCAAATGATCGTTTTTTGTTTTTTTTGAGGCAAGATCAAATGATTGTTAATCACAAGACAACTTATGTCTAAGTCATTTATTGTTGTTTTAATTTTTTTAATTACTTCATCAAAACTACTTTTTTGCCCTTTTAATTTTGGTTTGAAGGTTAAACTTATATATATATATATATATGTTTGTCTTTTTTTTCAAAATTTACAAAAGTGAAAAATTCTAGTTATTCTCCGAAATGTAATGTTGTAATAAACCAAATTAGTCTTGTTGGATTAATTGGATTATTATTATTATTTTTTCTTGATCAAGACAAGCATATCCCACCAAAAGATAACATAAGATTATCCTCACAGCCTAACACCAACTCAATTGATTCCCCCGTCACCAACAAGCCTAAAGATATCTCACAAAGTCACCAAACTTTGTATTATCTCTCTCTAATCCTTTTCCTAATCCCCAATCTAATCTATCTTTGTAATAACAAACACCAATCCCACTCTCAAACCCCATCGCGTGGTGTTGACTCACAACCTGAACCCAAGTACTTCATTCTTCTCAGTCAACCCGAGATTTGAAGCAACAGAGGAAATTACTGTGGCTCTGCTGCTCAACCGCTTCCCTAAATTAGTAAGTCAAAGCCTCACCTGAGCTGATGATGCTCTGCCACAAATGGCAGTGGCGCGTGGAATATAGAGTGGAGGAACAAGAAGGTGGGTTTGGTATATGTGTTCAAACGTTTGGGGAATCAAAAATCTTGAGATCTTGTGAGACTCACTCTCGAACTATTAAGACCCCCAAATCCCGGAAAGAAAAAACAATAAAACTCATAAAATCATAATCATATGTGAAAGAAGGACGAGCATAGCAAAGAAGAACAATGAATGATATAAAAGAACAGTAACCCATAAATTAAAAGCTGAAAAGGAAAGAAATCAAGATCCACCTCGAACCTCTCTCCATCCCCACCATCACCCTGCTCCGCCTCTCACCACCATCGTGTTCTTCCGTTAGATATTTCACTTTTCTGTTCACAAAGACATGCTCTTTATCTAAAAATCATATCTTTCTCTGATCTTTCACTCTGTCAAAGCCTCAAAGTAGTAAAGATCCAATCTTTTTGCTCTGTTCCATTTGGTACCCACATAAAGAACCGAACTTTGCGACCTTTTTCTGAGACCAATTGAGTGATCAGAGTTTAGGATAAGTAAAGACTCAATTTTTTGAGGGGAGAAGAGAATGAGGGATGATGATTCAAATTGGTTCTCAAGATGGGAAGAAGAGCTCCCACCACCTGAAGAGCTCATGCCCTTGAATCAAACCCTAATCACTCCTGATCTTGCTCTTGCTTTTGATATTAGAAACCCAGCAAGTAACAACACTAACACCGCCACCACCAACTCCCTCCATCAAAACCACACCCCTCCTCCTCCACCACCACCACTCACCTCCACAACCCCATCACCCACCAACCCTCTGGCCTCTCCACATCCAAATTCTGGCGAGTTCGCAGCAGATTCAGCTGAGTTGGGCTCTGGGGCTGGTGGGGATGAACCTGCAAGAACCCTCAAGCGTCCTAGACTTGTGTGGACTCCGCAACTTCATAAGAGATTTGTTGATGCTGTTGCTCACTTGGGGATCAAGAATGCTGTCCCCAAGACTATAATGCAGCTCATGAGTGTTGATGGGTTGACCAGAGAGAACGTTGCCAGTCATTTGCAGAAGTATCGTTTGTATTTGAAGAGAATGCAGGGGTTGTCTTCTGGTGGTGGAAATGGTGGTGGTGGTGGTGGTGGTGGATTGGGGACAGCAACTGATGCTGCTACTGATCATCTGTTTGCAAGTTCTCCGGTGCCTCCGCATTTCTTGCGGCCGAATTCCGATCATTTCTTGCCGTTCGTACCGGTGTCTGCACTGCAGCAGCACCAACACCATCAGCATATGGCAGCGGCTGCAGCTGCTGTGGCACATCCTCAGTTGCAAAGTCAATATCATAGGCCAATTGGGCATTTTGGGTCTCCTCCGAATGGTCAATTTGAGAATCCATTTCTTGCTAGGCAGGCACACCAGCCTGTGCATAGGATGGGAGCTCCTGTTCACAATTCAGTTCCAGGGTATGTGGAGGATTTGGAGTCTGTGAATGGAAATGGTGGGAGGAAAGTTCTTACTCTGTTTCCAACAGGGGATGATTAAATTGGGGTAATAATTGACTCCATTGATCTTTCTTCTTTGATTTGTTTAGTGGGTTTTTTTGCTAGATTTAGGGTCTTGGTTTCAGTTGTGCCAATATGTTGTGGTCGTTGTTGTTTGTTCTATAACTTTATATTAAAAACTAGTCCTGGGCTTCATCCGCAGATCTAAACATTTCTTGAGTCATTCTTGGGTACAATAGTATCTAGTGGTTAGCAAAGGGGATTTGACAGTGTGAATCTATCCCGTCGTCCACGATTATGGAATTCTAAAAAGGGTATTAATTTGTCTATAATAGTCTGCATCTCCCATCCGCCGTTGGTGATGAACATTGATCATGATCTGTGGATTGGGTAGAGGATTTGCTTTTGTCCGTGATAGTTCGGGAATCGGCTCAAAGTTCTTGTATTTTTGAGTCTTTTCGTCTAGGACGTTTTGCTACATGTTCATGGTGTGTGGCTCGGGAAACAAATATAAATTCGATGTATGGTAAGGGGGGCGGGTATGTATGATTATGGAAATTCCATGCATTTGAGATGTTATATCTTGGTTGGCACAATTGGATTTCTGAATGAGGCCTAGTCCCTAATATCTGTTAAGTGGTCTGGTGTCTTGTAGATGTGAGTTGTACTTGGTTGTACATGGTAAGTCTCAATAGAAGGCTTAAGACCCTGGTATGAGTGGTGTGTTTCAATGAAAATTGTGATGTTATTAGAATGTTCAGTTTACTTTAATGCTCAATGAACGTTTATTAGTTCAATAATCTTATGTACCAACAAACTCTCCTCATCGCTTTATTTACTGTCACATGTAGATCTCTTATGTTGATGATTTATTCTTGCAAGTATTTTGGAGATGGTGCTCTTGATGATTGTTCATGTTATTATTACTTTCATTTCTCATTGGATCTTAAGTTTTCCATCTGCTGAGCATGCACAATACTTCTACATTACATAATCTTCACATTTTTGGGTTTATGGTACGGGGTGAATTTGTATCTGTATTTTCAAACCTGAAGGTTATTGACTATGAGCCGCATAAAGTACGGTAAGTACCCGAATGCATCTAGATCATGTTTCTTTAGTCTGTGATTCATTTGTAAGTTTCCTTTTTCCTTGGAGACTGGAAATAATGCCCGAGTAATTGATCATGGGGGGCCTTTCTTTAAAGAAGAAAGAATCTGCATCTAGATTGTAGGAAAGTTATGTAATTTTTAAGTTTACAGTTGTTACTTTAGATAGATTTAAGGTATTTTGTTTGCAACTTATGGAAAAATGTGAGATCAAAATAATGCAAGTGGGAGCTACGCCCACACGAACTGAATACTTTCTTGTCAGGACAATCACATTCATGAACTTCCTCTGAATCTCTGCACTTTGGATACTTTCTTGTCAGAACAATCACATTCATGAACTTCCTCTGAATCTCTGCACTTACTGTCCGTTTAGCAAGGTTATGTTAACTGTAAATAAATTTAGCTTCTTGACTTCCTAAAGGATGCTAATTATGAAACCCTTCTAACTCTTTATTTATTCTGCATTGATCCATAAATGTGGGAAGTTCTGTTTTAGATATCTCATTTAACTAACCAACTGTGATTGTACATGAAACTACTTGATGACTGCAATGCTTGCATAGTGTAAAAATTTGTCAACCATTCTGTTATCCTTATTGCTATCCATGGTTTTAAATTGCGCTTGCAGTTGGCGGTCCTGACCGTTATCGCTATTTGTCGCAATCCCAGTCACATTTTCTGTAATTGCACCCGTATCTTCTGCAATTACTGTAGTCACTCACCGCCGTGGATTTAAATTGCACTTGCGGTTGGCGATCTGGATCTGGACCGTTATCACAATTCGTAGCAATTCCAGTCACATTTTCTGCAATTGCACCGGTATCGTTTGTAATTACTGTAGTCACTCGCAATCTGCCACGGTTTTAATTACTCTTGCAGTTGGCGGTCCGGACCATTATCGCTATTTGTCGCTATTTCAGTTGCATTTTCTGTAACTGCATCTCGTATCGTCTGCATTCTGCAATCTAAAACCTTGCAAATATGTATCCTAAGCCTCCACTCTCTATCCTCTGTACTATTATAGTTTCTTACTATTGTATCTTCAACTTAGTTGCCAATTCAGTTAGACACTTCGATGCATCTGTTACATATACTTAAACAAAAAAACACAGCACACAAACCTGTCTTTGCCCGTCCTTGCTTTCCTCAAAGCAATCCGTATCTTACAACCTTGTTCCTTAAAACATAGGAGCTGTCAGATCAGTTCCTGTCGGGGGGGAAAAAGGACATCAGACTATGCAGAAGATAAGATTGTAACTTGAAGGTCTCTCCTGAGTTTAAATAAAGATTCAAAATTAAATAACGACTTGGATTCATATAATCCAAACCTTCTTTTTTTAAAGAAGTCACCGCCTCACATGGGCAGAGCCTAGTTCTGGTTTATTTAGTTAGTTAGATTCCGTAACAGAAGAAAATGGGCACGAAGTGGTCATGATTGGTAAGTTTTTGGTGCATGGACCACAAAGCAAGATTGATTCTGAGATTTTAAGTCGTCAATTTAATAATCAAGTTTGATCCAATTTAAATTTGATTTAAAAACTTTTTCAAGTTTAATTTTGAATTTTAGAACACAAAGTCAGATTTGATAATAACAACAACAACTACACGTTTTTTTAATCATTCGTAAACAGTTTAAGGGTAAAGTTGTATATATTGGATCTCTCCGGATCCCGTATTTAGCAAAGTATTTATTAGGTTATTGTTGTTGTTGTATTAATTATAAAAATAGGATAAATGAAAAAAAAGAGAGGAAAGAGCACAAAAAGAAGAATTCTATGACAAATTTCAACATTTTTAGCAAATGAATATTTGAAAATGGAAAATTAACATATATTAACATATATAAATTGATTGTATGATTAATAATTTAATAGAATCAGGCATGACAATGTCACTTCTTTTTAGTATTTACTCTTGACCTTTATTTTTATAAATTGTAATATTATACAAAAAGTCTTGAATATATGAAATTGACATTTTTTTAAATATTTGATATTTAAAATTGAAATTAAGTACACCTTGTGGTCTCTTACATAAGAAATAAAAATTTTAATATATTTCTTGATAGCTTTATAGATAAAAATAAATATATAAATTGATAGAGATTAATTAAATTTGACCAATTATGTATAGTTTTTTACCACAAAAATTATACGATTAGAAGTTTTAAAAAATCATTGTATAATTGTTTTACAACAGTTTATTGTATACTACGAACTTGATGTAGGTCAAATTACCAATGCTGCTTTAATGCGAAGGAAATGAAAATGAAAGTGATGATGCCGACTGTGAGGAATTGACATTGCATGTAATGTGATGAGATTACAGGTAACGTAATGAACAACCACTCAAATTTCTTATTCAAACTTGAAGATCACATAGATCACATTCTAAACTAGAATTTATGCTTCTTTGGGCAGTGGTTTGCCAGCTAAGAATGCTCTGAACAAAGCAAGTGACCTCCCGGGTGATGACCATGGCACCATGTGAGAGCCTCCTCTAATGGTCGCATAGGTTAGGATGTCATCATAAACTTGTGTCCATCCACCAACCTAGTGGCCAAGTATATAAGATATGCTCATCGTCAATACACATGTAATTAGTACCACAAAAATAAGGTAATGAAATAAAAATTTAGGTTGGATTAAGAATACATTTTTAAATACGTGATTGAATTTGTCCTAACTACTTCTAAGAAAGGAGCGAGTAAAAAGAAAAAAGAGTTTCTCGCACGAAGAAAAGGATCTAATGATTTTAAAAGAATTAAATGAAAATCTTATATTTGATTATGTAGAGTGACAATAAAAATGATTCATATATAAAATTTTTATGATTAATTTCTAAATTTGATGTCAACTTTATATAATTGGTATTGGTTATCATTTTCAAGAACATTATGTAATTTTTAGTAATACAAGTAAAAGCTACTAAACCTAGTTTAGTACCGTAAGTAAAATTAAGGTAATGAAATGAAACTCTTAATTACATTAAGAATTTATTTTTGTATACATGATTAAATTTGTCTTAGTTATTCTTCGGGTGGAAGAACAAAAGCTTCTCGAATGTCGAAAAAATTAAACGAAAAATCAGATGAGATGAAAATCTTGTATATTATTTTGTGGAGTGATAATAAAAGCGATTTATCTATAAATTGTCTAATATCGCGTGATTTAACTTATAGATTTGAAATTATAACTTATTATATTGTTGGTATTGATCATAATTTACAAGAAAATTTTGTAGTTTTAGTAAAAGCTACTAAACCAACCTGTTTATCCATGTACCAAGCCCTATAAGAAACAGTAGTTCTCAATCCTAGCTCTTTAGCCAAGCTTTGTCCATTGCTCCTTGTGGCTATAAATGGGATAACTGTGTCTTGATCTCCACTGTAGATTGTTACTACAGCATTATAATTGCATCTTACTAACTCTGAATATAAAAAATGGTGTGTTCTCCCAATACTCACCTGTACAGTAAAACCCTAATGCCTGAACGAACCAGATAGCCCACAATATCAATGGTGGGTATAAGCAGGTTTGTAAAATCATAATTTGTAACACTGCCACAAAAAAATTCATATGTTAATAAGTTTTAAATTACGGATTACGATAAATTTTTGGTAATGGTTAGAGAGAGAGTGAAAATTTACCTGGTGCAGGTAGTCCAATTAGCTACTCCAACAAGCTTGGCATTTAAGGCTTGCTGCACTTCTTTTCTGTTCAGGTAGTAATAAGCATTGACTCCTACACAAGGGTCTGTATTTTCTGGGGCTTGCAACTGAAGATGCCAAATGAAATAGAGTGTGTTAAGGTGATAGTTGATGTTATATATATGTCAAAAATGATATCGTTTTCGTTTAAAGTTGTCAATCAAGTTTCCGATCATCCGATTGAGCGGCGAAAGTTCGAACTGAAACAAAGATGTTGGGGCCAGGCCGTTGCCAACCCTAGGAAAAGTAGTAAAGGGACAGAAACCTTACAATCTGTGGATGTTCCTGTGCAGATTGAAGGGATAGCAGGCTTCGAGTTTTCGATCTGAATGGGTGATTCTGAGTCTGAACTAGACCTTGTGAGTCACCACTTGAAAGGCAAACATCAGCTATTACATCATAAAGGTCAATATCATTGGAAATTTCCTTTGATAATAAATCTTCTACTCTCATGCAAGCTGCTGTTATGTTATTATAGCCAAGTAATGTGTCTTCTCTCAACAGTTGGGATATGGTGCAAGTTGTTTCCATGAGCCTGTAGGTGTCGTCTGATACTAATCCATGAGACCAGTAAAACGTACCAGTTGATCTTTTATCTGTTTCAAACTCCACCAGAGGATTTCCTATCTGGGTATAGAAAAAAAAGAAGGAAGAATTTGATGTTCAGTAAGTATATCAATCCAAACAAAAACGAGATTACGCTTTTAACTTGTACTAACAGCAATGCCCTTAAGATTGATCTTTGATCCTGATTGAAGAATGAGTTGTGCAAGTTGTGGAACATAATAACCTGTCAAGAAAATGAAAAGTTCAGTATCATGTATCGAGCTTCTGAGAAGTTGTGGGTATATATATATATATATATATCTGTGTGTGTGTGTGTGTGTGTGAAATTGTGTTGATTGAACTATAAGGTACCTGCATAGCTTTCACCAGTGATGTAGAAATCTCTGTTCTTGTATTGAGGATATCTGTCAAACCAGTTCTGCAAGAATACCAGATTGTCTTGGGCTGAAACGAAAGCATAGTATCTGTCAGGTTTAACGCGCCTATGATTAATTTGTTGATTAAATTTGATAAAAAGAGTGTCAGGTTGGGATGTGTCAGAACCTGTGATATAGTCAGACACATAGTTGTAGAATGATGTATTTTTTGAATATGAGAATCCAATCCCTGCAGGTGATTCCAAGTAGAGCATGTTTGCTTCTGCAAAAATGTTGAACTATTACATTCAGGGAACAAAATCCCTGGAGACTGATCAATGTGAGATCTCACAGGAAATGAGAGGTGAAAGCGTTAATTAATTGCAGAGTTTTGATTCTCTTAAACCCGAACTGGAATTGCTAATATCACCTTTGTTCCAGCTATAGTAATTTCTTAATAAGGTCCCATCACTGGTTGGTCTGAAGGGACCATGCTCCTGAAAAGCTCCAACTCCGACAGAAGAACAGCCAGGCCCTATAACAAGTAATAACTTAAGCTCCAGATGCAAGTCCTGGACCTTCATTGTACACATTAAGAACAGGTAATTACCTCCATTAAACCAAAGAACAAGAGGCTTCGAATCAGGGTCTGATTCTGCTTCAACAAAATAGTAAAAAAGAGCTCTCTGCTGCTTCTCGTCAATGGTTATATACCCTGAATATTGCTGGAAAGTGACTTCAGGTTGCCCTGGTAAGCTAATAATCCTGTCACCCTGGAAGGAGCTCATGCATGGTGGTTGTAGTGAAATCGTACAAATCACAACCACTAGAATCCATGATTGAAGCTGCATGTTTCCTTGAAATGCTCGGTGGAATTCCCTGTTGTCACTGAGAATGGTCAGTGAAACAGAATTTTTTTTATAGAATCTCGGACAGACTCATTTTGTCGTACACTTGTCCGTATCATTGTTCAGATTCATAAGTCGTTTACTTATCCTATCTGCTTTCTAGATTCTCAAACAAGCAGAAATCACTGAGAAAAATCTTCACGTGTGCTATAAGGACAACCTTCAGGTCATTGTACTTACGAACGCATGTATGTTTATATGTTTGTGACAATTCAATATTCGGTTCCAAGTTTTAAATTACGGATTATAAACTATTGGATAATTACGGATTGCAGCAAACTAAGCTAATATTATTGTTGCCATTGCTAATCGTTATGCATGGCTAATTTTTAATGAATGAAATAACTTTTTTTTGATTGTCGCGTTGTGGTTACTTCAAAAATTTAACCAAAGATTACATATAGTACAACCTAGGGTCATTCTCTTTGAAGAACCAAAAGATGAAAATAATTTCCTAAGTAACTAAATGCAATGCAACCTAGACTGTAAAATGGGCTTTGATTTGAACAATTACTACTAAAGTTTACAACGAACGAAAATAAACGCTAAGGACTTGTTTTTTTATATTTTAAAATCAAAATGAGTAATATGAAATGACAATGAGTAAATTAAATAAGAAGACAACACAAGTAATTAACAATGCTAAACGCAATCTTCCAGTTCAATAATGCAAGTAATCATCACTCAAACAGATATGGGAGTTAAAACAATTAAACCAAGAATTAAAATCGAGCTTTTAATCTAACAACCGAGCCACCTCGAATTGTTACAAAAA
>JANZLH020300019.1:0-14215 GCA_026770325.2 Erythroxylum fimbriatum
TACTCCTTGATTTGATCAAGCAGTAGATCTCACAAACTATAAGCATAAGATGTCTTGAGTTAACATGTGGATGCTCATTAAGAGTAGTAAGTACATCGGATGACTCGCTATGAGATTATCATATGGATGATCTATCAAATGTCAATGATTAATTTCATCATAGCAATAGTGCAAATATCCTTATACTTAAGGTACTCAAGGATATCTTGGACACTGATCTTGTGCTTTGACATCATTCCTTATTGCCTCAAGATGAGGTCGCTCATAGGGTGGTGATTGGGTACAGAAATTGGTATTTGAAGGTAATTGGGTAGCCAATAAAGGATTTACCACTCCTGATAGAAGAAGATGATACCCACAGTCTCTTGACGAGGTCATTACTCAGGAGTCTCCAGCCATAGCGAATATGTGTTATGAAGAGAGTCTTTGATGGCACATAAAGTAATGAGATCCCCAGGATAAGAACTAACAACTCTTGAACTAGATGTGACATAATCAGTCTAGTGGGAGTTGACACATAGCCTATACTTCGAACCAAGTGGGGTATATAATGGTGAAGGGACAAATTGCATAGTAATTGACTATGGAAAGTTTCATAGATCGGATAATTACCTATCGAAGAGTTCGTGTGTTAATGCACTTATATTTTGGTAAATTGGCATCATGAAATCCTTCATGAATTGCTTGAATTAAGAGTTAATTCAAGTGCCCAAAATAACCGAGAATCTAAGGGTCACACGTATAAAAGATCGGATGAAAAACAAAGTATGTAAGGTTGTTTTAAGTCGGCCATGATCGTGACCGAAAGCTTGACAGTTTATACATAAGTGAGTTCTTCACTTATGTACAAGGAGCTAACCAATCCAAAACACACTTAAGTGAGAGGATAACGAGTCTAGAAGAGTTCTAGAGTGAGAGACAAGTGGTCTTGAGTCTTCTTCATGTAATTTATGAAATTGTTGCTTGAATCTAATTGCATGCAAGATATTCTTGATCTATCTCTCCATTTGAGCATATACTTGAACTCATCAAGTTTGGTGTTCTAACCACCCTTACACACTGCTTACTCTTCATCTTTGCGTGTTCTTGGGTGATCAAGGAAGGTTTTGTTGTTTGTTACAACGTAAACAAGGAGAAGAATCAAGAAAGGAGGAGTATCAAAAAGGTAAAGTGTTCAAATTTCATGTTCTTATGAAATGTCTATGCGTGCATCTAAGTTTCTGGAATTTTAGGGAACTCGTGGGTAGGAATTTAGATTTTAACTCTTCTGCTGCATTGTCAGGCAAGTGATGAGTGAATCTATATCTTCCCCTAACAGTGGAATCAGAGCAAGGTCATGCATGTATTAGATGATGTATTGAACATGTGCAAAGTGCTTACTGGGTTGTGATTGACATGCATGTTGATTTGGAAAAATTTGTATAAATTCTAAATTTTTTTCTAATTTTCTTTAATGTTTATAAGATGTTTTATCATGTCTCTATCAAAGTAAATTGCAATTAAATTTCATTTGCAATTTTATTTCGAATTTATATCTAGTCTATCTATATGATGGTTTCTAGGAATTTCTAAAAACTGAATGCATGTGCTAATTTTGAAAATTTCATAATAATTTTATTTTTTTTCATATTTTCTTTTACAGAAACATTTATAAGGTGTTATTTTATGTTTCTGTCAAAGGAAATTGCAATTGAATGTCTTTTGCTATTTTATTACGAGTTTAGTTTTAGTTTGGTGCATGTTGAAATTTTGGGAAATTCTAGAAATCTGATGAACATACATGCTTGTAAATTCCATATTAAATTTTATAAAAATTGTTTTTATGAATTTTCTGCATGGATATGCAAGATAATATGTTTTCATATGTATGAGATGCATGAAACTTGTTATTATGGTGATTATCTTATGCTTGCATGATGTAAAGTATGACTAGTGTTAGAAGTAATATGACAAGTGTCATAGACATGTGATGTGTTGGCTAATTACACTAAGTGAATAAATAATTCTTATGAATTAGATTCTATAATTTTTTATTATACACATTTAGAATGTGTATAAGAGTTTAGAATTTTTCCAGAATTAATTTAATTTGATTCAATTTATAAATCAAGACAAAGTCAACATTGATTTGCTTTTTGAAAGCTTAGGGAGTTGACTTGTTTAATGACTTATATGTATGTATTTCGGTTATAGGACCTTAACAAACTTTTTATAAGATAATAAATGTATTATTTTGATGTTAGTAGCATGCCAAGTGCATGTGCTTGAAATTAGGGTTCCGAAAATTTCCCGGACATCGAATAGATCCTTTTAGTGTCTAGTAGGTTAACTTATTTATCTTGATGATTTTTTCCGTCAAGATATTTTTGGCTTGTTACAAAATTGTCTAGATAAATTTGATATGACCTAGGGATATTATAGAAGACTAATTGATGTTTGGGAATTTCGAAAACCCTAGGGATTAATTTAGATTTAATTCAAGTAAAGCATAACATTTCTATTGTAACTAAAAAAAGACATCTGTACTAGAATTAAAGTGTTTAATTTGAACATCAAAATAATTGAATTTTAGAGTTCCTAACCAAATCACATTCATAATTCAAATTAGCTGAGACTAACACTAATACCCGATTCGGTTCAAAAGTTGAATCGAATCACTAACTTTACATACATAGTCAACTCACAACCTCAATTAAACCTCATTTGTGTGATACATGCATTAGATGCATTTTAATGGTGGTTACGAACATAGGCTCAATTTAATTGAGTTATCCATAATCTAAATATATATATGTGATATATATATATATACACACATAAAATCATCCAAGTATTGGTAAGACCTAAGAATAAATCCCTTAGCCGAAATATTAGGACTTACATCTTCCTTTGATATGGCAAGAACTAGAGTTCTTTAAGATTTGGGTTATTGGGCAAACCCAAGCCCACTCTACATGAATATGTTAAAACCATGGAAATTAGATTTCTAGATTAATGGGTTAGTCCTAACTGGAAGTGTTGATTTGTTGGGCAAACCCAAGATCAACATGGATAGAGGCAAAGTTGGGTTATATACATTGGATGTATATGAATCAAAGGTTGATAACCCAATGAGTGTGCTAAATCAATAGTTGACGACACAAGTCGATAGCTACATAACTGAATGCAATTGGTATGAATAATACCTACAGATTGACCTAAGGTGGCTTGTTGGGCTAATCCAAGGTCATTCTTAGTAATAATGGATATCAACCCATTAGGAAAGCTATAAGTTTTCTCGAATTCGCAGTGAGGTCTATGGATTTGAATAAAAATAGAGGGACCTATAATGCATATGATTAAAGTCCTTATCGATATGCATTAGTGTACATTCTAACATTTTCTTATGTTCTTCTAGGTTATTGAATCGCCACGATGTCTTCGTTCAGTGGGAACCTATGCTCCCTAGTAGACTCCAACAAACTCATGGAACCTAACTTCTTAGATTGGCTGCGGAATTTGAGAATTGTTCTCAAAATCTCAAAAGCTAGGATATGTCCTAGATGAACCACTTCCCGATCCCCTGTTGCCAATGTATTTGATGAGGATCAAAACGCTTATAAGAAGCTACCAGATGATAGTGAGCGGGCTAGTTGTATTATGTTGGCCTCTATCTCACTAGAGTTGAAAAAGAAAAATGAGGCTATGGACACTTATACCATGCTCTACCTTTAAGAGAACTGTTTGATAAGCAAGCTCGAGCAGAAAGGTTTGAGACCTCGAGGTTGCTTTTTCGCTCTAAGGTGGCTGAGGGATCATTTTTAGTGCAGTATGTGCTAAAGATGTATGGATACATTCAAAGTTTAGCCAGTTTAGGTTTCATAATGGATCATGAATTAAGTACAGACTTAATTCTGACTGGTTTGACTAATAGTTATTCATAGTTTATGCTTAACTATCGAATGAACCAAATATCCAGATCGATACTTGAGCTGATTAATCTGTTCAAAATAGCTGAGCAAATTGTCAAAAGAGACAATAAGGCTGTAATGCTGATGGATTCTACTTCTGGTTCTTGCAAGAAGAACCAAAAGAAGAAGAAGAAGTCTAAGAAGCAAGTGGAAGGTGTAGCCAAGAAGAAGGCAAAGGAGTCTGCATCAGTGGGGGTTGACTTCCATTGCAACAAAGAAGGACATTAGAAGAGGAACTGCAAAGCTTATCTAGAGTTACTGAAGCAAAAGAAGGAATTAGATGCCCCACTGTCTACTTCAGATGCCCCACTGTCTACTTCAGATACCGAATATGGCTCACACATATGTGTTGATATGCAGAGTCTCAGGGATAGTAGACCGCTCAAGAAGGGAGAGATGGACCTATGAGTGGGAAATGGGGCAACAGTTGCTGCATTAGCCATAGGAACATATATTTTGTATCTTCCTAGTGGGCAAGAGTTAGTTTTGGATAATTGCTATTATGTACCCGTTGTGACAAAGAACATTGTATCTGTTTCATGTCTTAATAAAACAGATTTCATTTAACTTTTTCAAGCAATGGTTGGTCAATTAAGTTGAATGACGTTATATGGTACTGCTATATTGTGCAATGGTATCTACATATTAGATATGTGTAATCCAATTTTAAATATCAATGACAATAAAAGACACAAACGAGATAACTTAAAATCGTCTTACTTATGGCATTGTCAACTTGGCCATATATGTGAGAGGCGTATGGCTAAGCTACACAAGAGTGGTATCTTAGGGTCATTTGATTATCAATGATATGACACATGTGAATATTGCTTGTTAGGCAAGATGACTAAATCACCTTTTAAATGAAAGGGTGAACGAGCTAATGGGTTATTAGACCTAATACATTATGATGTATATGGTAAGATGTCCATTCATGCCAAAGGTGTTTTTATGTACTTCATTACCTTTATCGATGATTATTCACGATATAGGTATGTGTATCTAATGAGATACAAGTCTAAAGCATTTGAAATGTTCAAACAATTCAGACATGAAGTAGGAAAACAACTCGGTAAAAGTGTCAAGACATTTCGATCAAATCAAGGCGGTGAATACTTAAATAAGGAGTTTCTAAGTTTTTTCGGGGATAACTGGATTGAATCCCAATATAATTTGCCTTACACACCACAACATAATGGTGTGGTTGAAAGGAGAAACCGAACCTTATTGGGCATGCTGAGGTCGATGATGGGCTTAACAGATCTACCAAAATCCTTTTGGAGTTATGCACTCGAGACTGCTATTTATGTGATAAATAGAGTCCCGTCAAAAGTAGTTGAAGTTACTCCATATGAGACATGAACTAACAAAAGGCTATATCTTTCTCATGTGAAAGTTTGGGGTTGTCTAGTTTATGTAAAGCAGATTCAATCAGACAAGCTTGAAGTGAAATCTGATAAATGTCTATTTATAGGATATCCAAAGGAAATAATTAGATATCAATTCTACAATGCTTTAGAGCAAAAGATGTTTGTCTCAAATCATGCTATCTTTTTCCAGAAATAGCTTCTTCTAAGAGAAAATAGTGGGAGCAAAGTTAAACTTGATGAAGATCATGATGCTCAATTAGACACAGATCAACTGCTTGAACCCGAGATTGTTGTTTATGAAGATGAGACAACAGTTAAACCTTCTGACTCACATAATATTCATAGGTCAAGTAGGATACATAATGTTCGAGAGAGATATAGTTTTCTTGCAAATGAATGTAATGACGTATTGTTCATCGAAAACGTTGAGCCTCAACCTATAAAGAGGCTTTGAAGAGTTCAGAATATGAAAATTGGTTTCAAGCCTTGAAGTCCAAAATGGATTCCATGTCTAAAAACTAAGTATGAACTTTGGTCGACCCACCTGAAGGGCTAAAACCCATAGGGTGCAAGTGGATTTTCAAGAAGAAAATTGACATGGAAAGTAATGTGATTTCCTATAAAGCAAGGTTAGTTGCTAAAGGTTATTATCAGAGACAAGGAATTAACTATGACGAGACATTTAGCCCCGTAACCATGCTTAAATCCATTAGAATACTCTTAGCCATTGCAGCTCATTATGATTATGAGATATGGCAAATGGATGTGAAGATGACTTTCCAAATGGAAACCTTACCAAAAATGTGTATGTGATACAAACTAAGGGCTTCACATCTATAGATGGAAAAAAGGTATGTAAGCTTCAAAATTCCATTTATGAATTGAAGCAAGCATTTAGGAGTTGGAACATCCAATTTGATGAGACAATCAAAGAGTTTAGTTTCTCACAAAATTCAGATGAATCTTGTATGTGTAAGAAGGTTAGTGGGAGTGCTATCATAATCTTTGTGTTATATGTGGATGACATATTACTAATGGGAAATGATATCTCAAGTCTGCAATCAGTCAAAATTTGGTTGTGCTGAAATTTCTCCATGAAAGACCTTGGAGAAGCAACTTATATATTGGGAATAAAGATCTATAGAGATAGATCAAGAAAGTTGCTAGGTCGTTCGCAGTCTACATATATAGATAAAGTGCTAAAGAGGTTTAACATGGAGCATTCCAAAAGAGGTTTTCTTCCCATGACATGTAGGACAAAACTCTCGAAATCTGTGTTTAAAGATGAAAAATGAGATGACTTACATGAGTTTGATTCCGTATGCTTCGGTAATAAGATCAATCATGTATGCTATGTCATGTACTAGACACGATATATCGTATGCTCTAACTGTTACAAGCAGATATCAATCAAATCTTGGTGAGTGATGCTGGGTGGTTGTCAAGAATATCCTAAAGTACATAAGGATGTATTCTTGGTATATGGAGATGGAGAGCTAGTAGTGAGCGGACATACGGATGCAAGTTTTCAATCTGACCAGGATGACTCCAAATCCCATTCAGGTTACATCATCACACTGAATGAAGGAGTGGTCAGTTGGAAGAGTCATAAACAAGAGACAACTGCAGATTCAATGATTGAGTCAGAGTACATTATAAGTGCGGAAGCCACAAAAGAAGCTATTTGGATCAAGAAGTTCATTATGGAACTTGGAGTGGTTTCGAGCATTGAAGACCCAGTACTGTTTTATTGTGATAACAATGGGGCTATTGCTCAAGCCAAGGAACCAAGGTCTCATTAGAGGTCCAAGCATGTACTCAGAAGATATCACCTGATCAGGGAGATAATTGATACAGGTGATGTGAAGATAGAGAGAGTGCCCACAAATCAGAACATTGTCGATCCTTTGACTAAGACACTTCCTCAAATGAAATTTGATTCTAGTGTACTTGCCTATGGTATTAGATACAAAGACTATCGGCTTTAGTGCAAGTGGGAGATTGTTAGAATAGTGCTCTAAAGGTAAGCACCTTTAGCACTTTTGTACAAAATTTATTTTGATTAATAAAGCGAAAGGAATTTTTTATTAATTTAATATTCATTTATTTATGAATTGATGTTGATCTTAAATCAAATTAATGAAGTCCATGATATAAAACATAGCATGAAGTTTCCTTCATGATAATGAGATTCTTATCATATGGAATTATGTTAGTTTCTAAATTATCCTTAGTCATAGGATTAATAAGATAGGACATTATTAATCAGAATAGATTAGCACATGTTATACTCCTTGATTTGATCAAGTAGTGGATCTCACAAACTATATGCATGAGATGTGTAGAGTTAACATATAGATCCTTACTAAGAGTAGTAAGTACATCGAATGACCCATAATGAGATTATCATATGGATGATCTATCAAATGTCAATGATTAATCTCATCATCCTTCACCACTCCTGATAGAAGGAGACGATACCCATGGCCTCTTGATGGTGTCATTACTCATGAAGAGAGTCTTCAATGTGACATATTCAGTGTAGTGGGAGTTGACACATATCCCATACTCCAAACCAAGTGGGGTATAGAATGGGGAAGGGATAAATTGTACGGTAATTGACTATGGAAAGGTTTATAAGTCGGATAATTAACTATTAAAGAGTTCTTGTGTCAATCCACTTATATTATGGTAAATTGGCATCATGAAACCCTTCAGGTTTGCTTGAATTAAGAGTTAATTCAAGTGCCTAAAATAACTAGGAACCTAAGTGTCACACCCATAAAAGATCAGAGGAAAAACAAAGTGTGTATGGTTGTTTTAAATAGGCCATGATCCTGGCTCATAGGCCATAATAGTGACCAAAGGCGAGACTATCATTTAAGTAGGCCACCATCGTGACCTAAGGCTCGACAGTTGATACATAAGTTAGTTCTTCACTTATATATAAGGAACTAACCAGTCAAAAGCACACTTAAGTGAGAGGATAAGGGGTCTAGAAAAGTTATAGAGTGAGAGAGAAGTGTTCTTGAGTCTTCCTCATGTAATTTATATGATTGTTGCATGAATCCAATTGCATAAAAGATATTCTTGATCAATCTCTCCATTCCTTTTTCATTGTCTCACTTCACAGATTTTCCAAATCACACTTTCAGGTCTACTATTCACATTCAATCAGAAAGTGAAACTGATGTAATTTGGTCATACTCTCTTCTATAAAAGTGTTCCTCTATGTCTTATGTTTCCATTGACACCAAAATCACTCAATTTGGTTCAGTAAATGGGAAGATATGTGTAAAACATTTTCGAACTATTCTTATCCAAAAAATATTGTACTATACCCAACTTCCATCCAGAATTTGAATATCCTATAGAATGAATCAAAATTCGACTTCTTCAGATACCTAGTAGCCCTATTTCTCTAGTTTACTCCAAATAAAAAATCATAACAATTGGAATCCTACAGATCAAAATATCACCAAAATACAAAAGCATGTTCAATGAAAATATCTAACTCATACTCTTCCCACTGATCCCCTCAATTAGATTCAATCAATATTTTTTAAATCAAAACCAAAGGCTATAAATTTTTTTTGGAGAGATAGAGGAATATGTTAGGAATCCAATGCTTTAAAAATCAGTTCATTTGGAGGTCGGACCAAAAAGTTATGGCCAAAATAGTAAAACATGTTCAGGATGGAAGGAGGACCTACGGATCGCAGTCGCAACTCGCGCGAATCGCGATCGCGTATTTCCTCTTTCCTCTTTTCTTCTTCCGACCTATCTTAGTAAAATAGGCGTAACCTTTGGTACAAATATCAGATTAAGGTGATTCAAAAACCATGAAGAAGACGTCTAGGCCTACAACGTTTATGAAGACCTCAAAAATAAATTTTACCTTAAAAAGGGTGTAAAATTCAAACCAATGCAGTTGTTCCATATGCCTATCCCATGAAAAATCACATACTTCGAAATATCATAACTCTCAACTCTAATGTTCAAAAATTTCATACTTTATATCAATGAAAAGATAAAAGATCGACAACTTTCATGAAGACAATATTGTCAAAATCAGCCTAGATTAACACAGAAAAATTCATGAAAGTTTCAGCTTGAAAATTCAACACCCACACCACATACATAAACATTGCATAACCAAGTCATCAATTTTCAATTTACTCATCAATCTTGCTTAATTTACCTATACCCATAATATTTAAAATATAACTTACTTGATTTAGCTACCTAATCTTAAAACTCTTCAAGAAATATCAAAATACCTAACTTCAAACACCACCCATGATCATCACCATCTTTAAGGTTAGAAGGTTAGAAATTTTAGTGGGAAAGAGAGAGCAAGGTGGAAGAAGAGTGGGAGGTTCAACATAAATGGAGGTTAAAATGATCAAAGCCCATGAAGAAGAGGAGGAAGAGAAGCTAAGAAGATGAGAGGAAGATAACCAAAAACAAACTCCAAAGGCTTTTAAGATAGAGTATCATGAGATAGAGAGCAAAATGGCCTTTAAAAAAAATTAAAGAATGGTTAGTCTTAAGACATGGCTTGGAAAGTGACCCTTGTCACTTACCACATGTCCAAATTTTATTAATTCAACTAGCTCTTTTATTAAAATAGTCCAATGAACTCCGATTTCTACCCCAATTGTCTCCCAATTTTCAATAGCACTTGTGAATAAATCCTAAAATCATTTATTAAATTTTATATTTCCATTGGAAAGTAATTTATACTACCAGTCATCCTTTTTATTGCCATAATCGTGCGTTGTAACGCTAATCAAAATTAAAATAACTAGACTACTACTGTAGCAGTGGCAAGTCTAGGTCGATCCCACAGAGAGTGTGTGAAAAGATTATGAAATGAAATTAACCGGTGTTTAGGAAAAAAAGGGGGATATGGATTTTTGGAATAAGAAAATAAAATAAAACTAACTAATAAAAACAAATTAAATAAAACATGCAAAAAATGATAAAAGTGGGGAATTTGGTAGGGACCTAGTTCTTTGGTTCAATCTCAGCCTACACCCTAATTAAGCATATTTTATTAATTTTTTATTCTTTAACCTCTCCTAGTAATTATTAATCGTGGGTTAAAAATTAACCCGAGTTTTCCCTTAGGTTTCGTTTAATCAAGATTCGATCGTTAATTAAACCTAACCACCGAATAACCTAAGACATGATCTCTGGATTTAATTAGGTGGTAGCATTATAAATTAGGAAAACTAATTAATCAAGGCAACAATCACATATGATGCGTCATTTAACCTAGGTCATATTATCCTTAATGATTACGAATCATTAGTCGCTACACATGAATTTCAACATAACAATTACGGATTATGTTGATATTCTAGCAATGGGTTTGAAAATTAACAATTCAATGAAAGAATTAAAATTATCAATTAACAATACCCAACGGGTTCATACATAAATAATAGAATAATAATAAAAATCCGATTATCCATACACAATACCCAAATCAATTAAAATAGGATAACACAATCAATTTCTAATGAGAGAAAGAAACAACAAAATAAAAAATATTTAACCTAGATCGTCGGCATCGATATTACCTCCGAATCGGTGTCGAAATATTCAGCCCTTCATAGGTATTTTCCAAAAAATTGCTTGAGCCCCATTCTAATCCCTAGCCAAAAACCCTTAATTTTTACTGTTCACTGCTGCAACTCTCTGCTGTGTTTTGTTGTTTGTGTATTTGTTCCTATAGCACTACTGTGCCTATGACTAGACAGTTAAGATGCAGCCCTTTTAAATCCTTATGCCTTCACTCCACTTCGCTGCTTCCCTTTACCGAACCTGCAAGTCTTCTAGCCAAGCTCTCTGCGCCTGCGCCTGCGCACAGCTGCCTTCACCGAGCCCCCGTTGCGCCTGCTTTGCCTCCTAACGTCTACGCCTGTTGTGTCTGTTACATCCACGCTTGTTCCTTTGTTGATTTCACGCTACCTTCCTGTTGATTATTGATGGGACCATTTAATTGCCGCAACCCCCTTCTGTCTTCTGCTCTACGCTCCGTTTATGGAGCGCTGCAGAAATGCAGACTACGTTTTTGCGTTGCACAATGATGTCTGTGTTTCACTCCTTGCTTGGTCATCTGCTGTCGTTTGGTCTTCACTGTTGCATGCTCCTTTATTTTCCATTTTTCTTGCCTTTTGTTATTTTTTTCTTCTTCCTCCATGCAAGCAAGTAGATATTAATCTTCGGAAAATGATCCATATGTCGTACTTTCGGCTCACTTTAATTTCTTTGCTTCCGAATTGTACTTAAAATAATGTATGAATTAAAGCGAGTATCTTAAACACTTAACTTTTGTCCGTCCTCGGGCAAAACATCCAAATTAAGCTCCAAGACCCAAAACATTTACCAATTTCCATATTTTCCAAGACAATATAATCACAAGCAAAGATGAGTGACTTTCAAAAATCATAGCAAGATTTCAACATTCCAAGCTTTTACTCATGATCATTCAACATTCAATATCTTCAAAAACTTAGCAATCTAATGGTAGACTCGAAGAATGTGTTTAATTAAAATATAACTATGGGTACACTCAACACCCTTCATGATCATGACAATCCACAAGTTGGCATATCATTTCATTTCTCCACCACTAATGTTCACATGCAAAATCATGAATCAAAGGACTTTTCAAGGTTGTAATGTGGGCAAGGGTAAGGTGAGGTATATTTAGGTTAAGTAGCATGAAAGCCATCAAAGCTAGTGAAACAAAAGTAACACTCAATCAAAAACTGGGTACCATCAGTTCTAACAAATGCAATATTTACATTTCACAACCACACTCAGTTCTCACACACAAACAACATGAAGCATATACCACTCCGAAGGAATCACTCATACAATTTATGCCAATGAAATCATAAGAGTGAACCTTCCAAGCCAATCTCTACCTCATATTCAACATACTCAAATAACACATCCGTTACAACTCTAGAAAGATGCATAAATCATAAGCAACTTTTTAACACATGTGTAAGTCTTCCTTCATAATTTTATTGTAAACAATTTTTTTTCTTTTTTTCTTTCTTTTTTTTTCTTTTTTTCTTTCTCTCTTTTCCTTGTAAAAATTAAAATAAACTACATCAATATAGGAATTTCAATGATAACACATAAAATAACAACCCAATATTATAACCAACCCTCACATATGTACACTGCCACACTTAGAATTTTGTATATCCACAAACTCAACAATCACAAATGTTCCACTAGCTTTATTGTTAGACCCCATTTCCGGAGCCCAACATCTCTGAAGTTATAAACTTTGAACTTCTTTTCCTGAAGGGTCATTAGCCAGCCGTCACAAGAGTAGTGTGCCCACACCAATCAAATATCAAAATCACAACTTGACTTCTTCAAAGAAATTGTAGCTCTAAGCCTCTAGTTTGTTTTTAAGTAAGAATCATCTCAATCGGAGCTCTATAGATCGAGATATGCTTAAAAATCTAAAGGGTGTTCAAACCCTAAACACGCTCTCCCAACCGACCTCTCACTTGTTCTAACGCAAACTTTCTCAAAACAACTCCAAAAGTTACCATTTTTCATAGAGAAATAGATACATGTCTTAGGAATCCATTTCCTCAAGAATCACCTCATTTGGAGGTCGGATGAGGGAGTTATGCCCAAAAGAATAGAACATGTTTATACCCTCAATCGATTTGTACCTATCTTGGCGCGATCACCATAACTTTCAATCTAGATGTCGAACTGAGTTTGTTTTTGGACCATTTGAAATATGACTTCTAGATCTACAACTTTCCTGAAGACCATAAAGTTAGATTATGCCTATAAGAGTGTCAAAATCGTCATTTCCTTAAGCTGTCCCGTGAATGTCCGTTTAACGGACATGTATCGGGTTAAAGAGCCAAAATTGGCTCGAGAAGGTCCGTTTAACGGACATTCATGTCCTTTAAACGAACATTGGTGAGGCTAGGGGTGTTTTTACACCTGAGAAGGTCCGTTTAATGGATATTATGTCAATTAAACGGACATTGGGGTTCTCCAAATTCCTCCAATGCCTCTCCAATACTTCCAACATCCATTCTAACACCATATACACTCACAAACTTCCCAAATTCACTTATTCTAATGCCAAAACACTTCATAACAACTCAAACACCAAATTTATCTCACAAAATTCTCAATTCCCAACCCATTTTGTTCATCAACACCACAACTTCCTATCATTCACCAAAGTTATCACATACACAACTCCTATACAGCATCCTAACTTGTAACACTCATATCTCTCCATTCCGATATCCAAAAACTACAAACTTTATATTCATGGAAAGATAGAAAGGTCTTCTACAACTTCCAAGAAGACAATTTTCATCAATTCTACCTAGATAATTCAAGAATTTCCCTTGCATTCAGAACACAATCCTACCCGTATGAAAATTGAAAATAGCAATGTAAAAACTTGAAAAGCCATGAACAAACATAATGCATAGGTATTTCATTGCCATCAAAAGAAGAGTTTAAAACGCTTTAGTAGGCATTTCAAGCCACTTATATCATAGTCCAAAAATAGAAATTCCATAAAATTTAGAATCGCTCAAAATGCGACTAAAGCAATGTTTTACAAAAGTTAACTTTAAATACAAAATAAGCCAATTCTGGAGTAATGCCTTTATGCTCAATCACTCGATCTCGTGCTCCTCACCTGGAGATGGGATGGAATGGGAGGGGGTGAGCTTAACGCTCGTGGGTAACAGTTTTATAAACGGTAATAAGTAAAAACCATTTGAAACTTTCATGATTATTGCAAAACCTCATTGAAATCCATAAAACATTCATTTCTCAAAATTGTCAAACCAAAACACAATTCACATAAGTCAAGCA
>JANZLH020301273.1:0-14199 GCA_026770325.2 Erythroxylum fimbriatum
GGAAAGAAAACTAAGAAGGAAGGCAAAACTAAGAAGGCAGGACAACTAAAAAGGAAGGAAAAACTAAGAAGGCACGAAAACTAAGAAGGAAGGAAAACTAAGAAGGAAGCAAAAACTAGGAAGCAAGGAAAACTGAGAAGGAAGCAAAACTGAGAAGGAAGCAAAACTGAGAAGATACAAAAGTAAGATTATACAAAAGTCAGAAGGAAAAAACCACAAAAGATAGAATTTGTCTTTGAGGTCTTCATGAAAGTTGTAGCTCTTGAAGCCCTCTTTCGAACCATCAATGAACACCTTAATGAGACATTTCTAGAGAAAGTTATGGCTATTTCCCCAAAATAAGTTCAATATGATTGAGGATAAAACCAGATTGGATTCTTTTGGGGATAACTTTTTCTCTAGACACCCAAATGACTTGATTCTTAACCATTGGATTCGTAAGACATTGTTCTACATCTCCAACAAAAATCATAGCTATCTGAAGTGAATTGAGAAATATTGAGTGAAAAAGGTGGGACGGGTACAGTGAGTGTGCTCTTAAGTAATATGAACTTGTGTTATTCTACTGAACATACTTCAGTATTTTAATGATTTCTACATCGATAGAGCTCAAAATGAGATGACTTCTGATTTGTAGTAAATTAGAGACATGGAGCTACAAATGGTATGAAGTAATTGGAATCTAATTCAGTCTCTAAGATGTTTAAATTTCGAATGGAAGTTGTGCATAGTATATTATTTTGGATAAGAGTAGTCCAAAAATGTCTGAAATATATCTTTTGAATCACTGAACCAATTGAACGATTTTGGGTTCATTAGAAACTTAAGACAACGAATAACATTTTCTAGAAGAAATGTTACGTCAGAATGTTCAAGGGTATTTTTGGCAAGACACTTAAGTTTAAAAGAACATAAGCCTATAAGGAAGGATAAAAAGGACTTTTTGGACTCATTAAGGGCATAATTGGAAGAAGAAGTATTGTCTTGCTTATGATTAAAGGAGAAAACGTGAATGAGAAGATTCTGGTGAAGCAAAATGCGTGGATGAGAAAAGAGATAAGAGAGATAAAACATGAAAAAAATGAAAGAGATAAAGAAGAGAAAACAAGCTAGGGTTTTAATTTCCTTAGCCTTCAAGAGAGATTTTGAGGTTGTTCAAAAGAGACAAAGGTAGAAGAGAAGAGCTTTTTTTTAGGTAAAGATCCCTTCATTTGGTGAAGAATGAAGGTAAGATCATTTTAAATCTCTTGGATTTTTGGGAGGATTTTAGTTCATGGAGTTTAGAAAATATTTGGGTGCTTTGAGGGATTTTCAATTAAAAACCCTATTGAGTGGGATTTTTGTTATTGCATAAAGGGATCAAGCGAGACAAGAAGAACAAGAGAAGAAGCATTTTGAGCAAGTCTATAGAAAGTCTATAAGCAAGGAAATCAAGGTGGGTGTATGTTTATAATAGAGTAAATAAGCTATTACACTGATTTCAATTGCATCATAAGTGTTGCATCTATTGTTATGAATGATTTGCAAAATCTGCTATATGTTTAATTCATGAATTGTGTCTTGATTAATGAAAAGACTTTGAAAATGATTCTTTTTGTAAAGATACATGTTTATGAAATCATGTTTTCGGAAATGATTTTTGAAATATCTCATGTTTATGAAAAGTCAAATTTAAAAAAAGTGCCTTTTTGGGCAACAAGTTGACAAGTTAAGAAATATATGTTATATGGGTTTATGGTAGTCTGTTTTGTCAATCAAGTGCACTTGTCTAAAGGCTTCTCCTGCCTGCTCGTTAGTGGCATGGAGCTCCTTCATGGACTCCCTTAAGTTCATGGCTACGTAAAACCATTATGTGGGATTGTGATAGTGCGTTCTGTTCACGGCTACGCAAGACCCTTATGGGAAATGTGTTAGTATGTTCTGTTACGGACTACCCGAACCATTCTAATGTGCTTATGTGCTCATGTTATGTGAACAAGTTTGATGCATTCATGTTTTGTAAATTGTGAATTTGACTACATGATGAGAATTTAAGAAACAAGTGCCTTATGGATTTCAAAAAGAGTTGGCTATAACAAATGAATGTTTTCAACAGTTTTTGCTTATTCTTTGGTTATAAATTGTAACCCACGAGCTTTCAAGCTCACCCCCTTCTGTCCCATCTTCAGGTGATAGCTAAGAGATCAAGCGATCGAGAGCCTAAGGGAATTTCTTCATTTGCTATTTTTTATTCTTATAATAAGCTAATGGTGTGGCTTTTGATATGTAAAGAAAGTTTTTCAAACTCTATTGCTTCAGAAATGAAATGATAGATTGAAGTTGTTTCAGTTGCGTATGATCATAATTGACTTCTTTGTAAAATGGTTGAGTAGATGAAATAAGTTTGATTGTTGTTGGCACGCCACCTTTGTGGAATGATTCCTAATAAGGGTTCATGGAAATAACCCTTGTAATATGCACGCTCAAGTTAAGTTTGATAATATTCACAAGAGTTGGGTTCCAGAAACAAGCGGGATCCAATATTTGTGGTATCAGAGCAAGAGGTTGGGTTTTGAAATCGGTGCCCAATAGTTAACCTAGCAGCATAAGAGAGAAACCTATTTTGCTAAGCATTCATTCTTGCCTTGATCCTTTCTAAGAGTGGTAAACAATCATGAAGCTTAGGTTTAGAAGAAGATATTGGGGCCCCCAAATAAAAAAATGGAGCAGCCTAAACATTATGCCCAACCAAAGTTTGGATTTTTGTACTATTTCTCACATCAGTAGAAAAGTATATTCAACTTTTCTCAGGGTTATGCTTTAAACCAAACCAATCAACAAATAATCTCAAGGCAAGCATCATCATAGAAATAGAGTGCTAATCAGTTCCACAAAGAATTAGAAGATCATCGACATACATAAGGTGACTAAGGTTGAGAGAAGAACATTTCTAATGGAATTGAAACCTCCTATGTCAATGTATTATCCTACTTATTAATCTAGAAAATCCTTCCATAATAAGAGCAAATAAGTGAGGAGACAATGAATCTCCTTGACGAATACCTCTGGCAACTTTAAAAGGTTTAGTACGAGCCCCATTCACCAGTATACTTAGAGAAGGAGATTGAATACCTGCCATGATCCAACCAACAAACTATTTTGGTAACTTTAGAGCCTCAAGAAAAATGCCGAAGAATTTCTAACTTACGATGTCAAAAGCCTTAAAAAATCCACTTTAACTAAGCAGTTTTGTGTCTTTTTCCTAAATTGTAATCCTTCATCAGTTCTTGCAAAAAAAGAATGTTATTCTCGATATTTTGTTATGAAATGAAGGCCCCTTGGGTAGGATCGATGATGCTAGAAATGGCTACCTTGAGTCTGTCAGCTAGGAGTTTAAAAATGACCTTGTAAATTATGTTGTAGCAAGAGATTGATCCAAAGCCATTCATACTTTAAGGGGTTCTTTTTTTTTGGAACTAAGCATATGTAGGTATGATTCAACTCCTGGAGCAACTTGGAGGAAGTAAAAAATTCCCGCACAACATCTGAGAATAGTTTACTAGTAAGGTCCTAAGTTTTTTGAAAGAATAACGCAGTGAACCCATCTGGACTAGGTGATTTTGAAGGATGCATGTTGAATAAGACTCTCTTGATATCTTGCACTGAATTTGGCGCCACTATAAGCTATAACATCCCATTCCCATACTAAAAGTTAGAACCCTAAAATTTGGTACTTGTGAGCTTAAAGATAGATTAAGAAAATACATTTCAAGCTCGTGCATAATGTTAGCATATATGCATATGAATTTGAATTTTTACACACATCAAAATAATTGTATATGCATTCATTGACAATTTCCGGATATAATTGTTTATTTATGTGAGTATATTGAGAAACGTGGTTTTATGTGTTGAAAAAATTGATTTGGAAAGTGTATTTGTTGATTTAGAATTTCTTGAATTTTTAGAGAAAATTTTGGAAATTATTAGGCATTTTTGAACTAGGAAAATTGCCAAGTAGCAAAACAATTATTAAATGATAGTAGAAATTACTATCCATTGGCAATGGAAATTTTAATAAATGACTTTAGGATTTATTGACAAGTTCCATTCAAAATTGGGGAACAATTGGAGTAGAAATTGAAGTTGATGGGACTAGTTAAATGAAAGAACCAATAAAATGCTTTAGAAATGGGACATATGGCAAGTGACAAATATCACTTGCCAAACAATGCCTTAAGTCCACTAACCCTTAAATTTTTAAAGACCACCCCTTTTTGGTTTTGTCTCACGATGCTTTCATATGAGAAGACCAAGTAAGTGTTGATTTTTGTTCTTTTCCTCATTTTATTGATTGGTTCACATTACATTGACATGAAGACCTAAATATATATATAATGAAATAACAAACTTAGCTAATATCTAGATAAAACAAATCAAATTCAAAAGTTTAAATCCTAACTAGATAACAACTTTATCTTAAAAGATAAAATTTTATCTTTTAACAAATATCTTATCTTTAAACAAAATCTTTAATTTTAACTTTGAATCAATATTTCCAACAACATCTTCAACATAGAATTCCACCCAGCTATCATGTATCGGCTCTAATTCAAGATGGGGAATGGGTTCGACACACTCGAGGACTCTCTACGTTAGAGGCTTATCTTCCACAATTGAGAGATCTCACAGCTGAAGACAAAATCCTATGGACTCTTCACTCTCGAGGAGTTTTTACAAATGCTTCATGCCATAATTTATTCAGAAATGCATCAGCCTCAGTACTGTGGTTCAATCTCTTATGTAAACAAAACTTGAATCCTAAAAGATCTGTTATTACGTGTTTAGTGATCAAGAATCGTCTAAGAACTAAATGTCGCTAGTTCTCACCCACGGATAAAACATGTTTACTTTGTCATTCAGCAAAGAAGGATAGGAATCACTTATTTTTTGTTTGCGAATACTCCAAAGCTGTGTGGAACATAATCTTATATATGCTAGAAGTTGCAAATTTTAACTATGAATGGGAGGACATGCTGAATTCGGTAATCCACCAAAGCCTTGACAATGATATATTGCCCAAAGTAGCATTCATCACTACCATATACATGCTATGAAAGGAGCGAAATAATAGACTATATAAACTCATTGTAGAAGATAAGCACAAGTTGGCAGATAAAATCATCAACTGGATTCAAACAGTTATCATTGCAAAATGAGCTGACTGCTTGCTACCTCCCCTCACCAAAATCAAATGGCACTTACAATATGATGTAGTGTAAATAGGACAATATGTAAGAAAAGAGATCTTTTGTAATCCCAGAATCACTGTCATGGAGTGAGCTGGAATAGAGGTCCCTATGGTTTCTGAAAACTTGTAAGAATGTAAACTTGTCATAACTTTTGCTATTGATTAATATATCTTTATTCATTTTACGAAAAAAAAACAAAGTGTGTTACAAAAAACGTGAAAGTGAAACAGAAACACAAGATAATGGCCTAGCTAATACTACACCATATTGTTTAGTTGAATTCCTAAGGCTTAAAATTAGCCAGCTCATAGCCAGATGTTCTCTCTTCCAATTGGAAATTGCAAGTTCTTTGTGAGTTTTCTTCATCTCCTTTTCAAAGCTTGCCTATTCTCAAAGCCCCTGCTTCATGTCTTATCAAACGCAATATGGAGTTAGATTACTCATTTTAGTTGTTGTTGATATACTCTATTGCGATTGAATTACAGTGCCAAAGTTGAGTTCCTTGGGAAAGCTACTATGCATGTGATCTATTTGCATCCTCTTACCAAGTAGTTATTTTCAAGACACTTCAAAGCTGCTACATTGTTGCTTATTGTAACTCATTACAAAGCTGAGTCCAGTTTCACCTAGTTCTCTTCTTTGGTAAGTCTCCTTGCTTCTTTTGTAGCACCAGAATGGCATTTCCCTTGTAATATAAGATTATAAGTGGTGCATGGGGATCATAGTAGCCTTGATTACAAACATTTTAACGCCTACTGCTTATTATACACTCTAGACTTTCAAATGAAAATCAATAATAAACTTTCCATCCATCTCTCCTTTGATGGTTAAGAAGCATAATGTATGTTCTTTTCTAATAAAGGAGCTTTTGGAAAAGTTCTCCTAATTGTCTGCTTTGATATTAAAGTGTCACAAATTTTTGGCTTAATGACAAAAAAAGTTCAAATTTTCGTCAATTTTTTAATTGCAGCCCGAACTTTAAAAAGTAGCAATAAATGCCCAAACTTTTAATTTTTTCAATTCTAGCTCAATATTAGTCTTATCGTTATCTTTGCTGACGTGACACTGTCACGTTTCAAGGGGCTCTCATTAATCAGACTCGTCAACATAATTAGCATAAGTTAGTCTGATTATTGAAATGATGTCATTTCATTATAAAACTGAGACGACGTCATTTCAACAATTGGACAACACACACTGTCATTCTTAATCTTTAACATAATTTCCTAAGTTTCCTCTCACTCACGCACAAAATCACTCTCACCCCTTGTTCTCAATATGTAAAGCCCGCTTTGACTTACCTCCAGGCACATCAGCCCCCTCTATCCTTAGAGAGCTTCTTAATCACCTCCATCTTCCCAGAAGCCACTGCCTTAATTGTATATATAATCGTCTGGATGCTTTCCACTGATAAAACTGATGATCTTGACATCAAACCTCTCCTCTTGTTCCATATAAAATCCACCATTGAAGAATCACAATTTGACCTAATGGCTAAAGAATTCTCAATATCAACGAACTTATCCCCAGCTAGCCTACTCATCCTCTTTGAATCTAACACCTAAAACAATCTTCCAACTAATTCAAACACCACCTTTGAAACAACATCAAACTTGTCCAACATGTTCTGTTCGATCCAATTCCACGAAGTTGAGACCTTGTCCAACAAATTAGCGTTGTTCTTATAAAGAGTAATTACATCATCTCGCATGCCAAATGCTTCCTATTGTTTCAGTAATAGAAAGCTGAAAATTATCACTAGGATAATCGAAACAGACGGAGATTTCATCATTGGAATAGATGATCAACTTAGAGAGGACATAGTATGATATGGTCGCAAGAATAGAAATGGTAGTGACGGTGACAACGGGATAGGGAAAGTGGAGATTAGAGCGAACGCTGATGTAGAAAATGTCCCAAAGATCGGTAGTGAGACAGGTTGATCAAATTAAGTCAAAAGCAAGCTTTTTGCATACAATAGAGCCTGGTTAGGCAAAGATTTCTTCAACGACTGTCTTAGCAATGACAGATTTGGAGATTTAGGTTAAAGATTGAGAATGAAGGGGTGTGCTGTTCATTTATTGAAATGACGTCGTCTCAGTTTTACAATGAAACGATGTCGTTTCAATAATCAGACTGACTTATGCTGATTACATTGACATGTCTGATTAATAAGAGTCCTTTGACACATGACAATGTCACATCAGCAAAGATAACGATGAGACTAATATCTGGCTATAATTGAACAAATTGAAAATTTGAGCATTTTGTTGCTATATTTTAAAGTTCGGGCTATTATTAAAAATTTGATTAAAGTTTGGGTTTTTTAATAATTAAACCTATTTTTCCCTCTGTATTTTGTACAAAGTCTCATAAAGAAAAGCCTAAAAAGGGATTAATACTTGATCTCTCTCTATATTCTTTATAAAATATAATATATAATCCTTGTCCATAATGTAGCTAGACAGGTTAGGAGGAAGAGATTTAGAAACCTCCCCTATAAGTAATCTATATATTAATTGCAAAATAATAGGTAATCATGTGTCTCAAGCATAGTGTTACAAAAAATATAATTAGTGGAGGAGATAGAGCCAATCAATCTATCTTTGGTAAAGAGCCAACTATGAATAGCCAACCAAATAATAAAACTTATTTTTCGAACTACCTAGGGGAACTGAACAAGTTTAAACCAAGGGATAATCATATTCTTTTCCCTCAAGGATTCTCTACAAGACTTATTAGTGTAGATTCTTATAGAGTTTTTTGTCCATTGAACAATATCACCTAAAGTTGGGGCTTTCAGTTTTGCTTGCAAAAACATTTTAGTGTCTCAATAGTCTGATGATTAAAACATAATTCATTATACAAGATCATCTACTTTATAGTGTCAAAGTTCAGTTCCTTGAGAGAGCTACTATATATGCATGTGATCTATCTGCATCCTCTTACCAAATAGTTATTTTCATGACACTTCAGAGCTACTATATTGCTTGCTTGTTGTAACTCGTTAAAGAGCTTAGTACAGTTTCACCTAGTGCTCTTCTTTGGTGAGTAACACTCTCCTTTATTCTTTTGTAGCACTAGAATGATATTCACCTTATAATTTAGGAGTATAAGTGGTACAAGGGAATCACAGGAGCTTTGATTCCAAACATTTTAACTCCTACTGCTTATTCTACAATCTAGAATTTCAAATGAAAATCAATAATAGACCTTCCATCCATTTTTACTTTGACGGTTAAGAAGCATAATGTGTGTTCTTTTCTAATAAAAGAGCTTTTGGAAAAGTTCTCCTAATTGTCCGCTCCGATACTGGAAAAGCGACATTTTCCCTCTATATTTTATACAAAGTCTCGTAAACAAAAGTTAAAAGAGGACTTAATACTTGATCTCTCTATATTCTTTATAAAATTTGATGTATAATCCTTATCCATAATGTAGCCAGACAGGCTAGGAGGAAGAGATTTAGAAGCCTTCCCTTTAAATAATCTATATATTAACAACAAATAGGTGATCGTGTGTCTCAAGCGTAGGGTTACAAAAAACATAATTAGCATAGTGCTACTGTCGTGCTCTCAATGGTCCGCTGATTAAGACAAAATTCATTATATAAGATCATCTGTTTATAGTAGCATATAAAGGAATGTTTTTCCTCATATTTAAATACTTGCAACTCCAACGTTGGACATAAATCACCACAAAATTAGACCATAATATGGTATTAGGGCCACTATCCAGGTTGATTTTTTTTACTATTTCCTCATTTATCCTCTCAATCCCAATCTCAATCTCAATAGATGAATCATTATTAAAGAAGCTTCATATTTTGGCTCACAAACCCAAAAATCCCATCACTTCAATTGATAAGAGTGAATATATCTAACCCACAAGGATTCCTTATATTTTAATAATCTCCATATTCTTTCAATTAGAAGAGATCTATTACTTAATTTCAAGGGTATCACTCTAAGTCCCTTTTCTTCTTTAGGATGACAAAATATTTTTCAAGATATTTTGGCCATGGAAGGAGAGTTAGAATAGCCTGCCTATTAGAAGTTTTATAGTAGCCTCTCTATAGTCTTGATTAAAGAAGCAGGAAGAGCAATGTGAGCTGCCTAATAGATGTGTAAAGAGTTAAGATAACATTGATTAATTGAACTCTTCCTGTAAACGAAAATACTTTATTGCATCAATTGTTTATTCTCCACTTTACCTTGGAGATTAAAGGAAGGAAATCAACATAAGATGGTTTCCTATGAGAAAGAAGGATGCCTAGGTAATTAAATGACATTTTTCTTTAGGCTGGTGATAAAAGATAACCCATTAGTTAGACAAGCATCAGAAGAGGAAATAAAGAATTTATTTTTCTCTTGTTGATAGGCAACTTGAGATAGCTTTTAAGGCCTCCAATACATTTTTAAGCGCCCTTACTAAATGGGAATGAACTCTATAGAAGATTAGGAGATCATCAACAAATTATAAATTGTGAATTTATAATCTTTTGCATTTGTTGGGATATTTAAACTCTGTTTCCAAACTAATGCCATGTTTTATTAGTTTAGATAGGACTTCTATAAAGAGGGAAAATGGGTAAGGGGATAAGGAATCCCCTAGCCTAATGTCTCTTGCACCTTTGATTAGCTTAGTTGGACAACAATTTATCAAAATATTGTAAGACATTGTATGAAGACATTGTTGCATCCATCAAATATATCTTAATGGATAAGAAAGGACCAACTTATTAAATTAAAAGCTTGCTTAAAGTCAACCTTAATAACACAACATTTTAGGGATTTTTTCCTTCTATAGTTCTTAAAGAATTTCAAAACTAGCAGAATGTTGGACCCCATTTTCGCAGCCTAACATCCAAAGTCCTAAAACATGAGCACAGTACCCTCTGGGGTCATTTCAATGAAATCCCGTTAGTCATCTAAAATCACAACTTGACTTCTTCAACTTTAGAACAGATTTCGGAAATCTTCAAACTAGAATTACAAATTGACTTCTTCAGAATAATTTGTAGCTATATGTCTCTAGTTTAGTTTGAAATAAGAATCATCTCATTCAAAGCTCTACAGATCAAGAAATAATTAAAATACTGAAGTATGTTCAGTAAAATAACCAATTCATACTCTTCCAATCAGTAAAATAACCAATTCATACTCTTCCAACCGATACCCTTACTTTCTTTACATCAATATTTTTCAAGTAGAATCCTAAGGCTACCAATTTATATGGAGAGATAGAGGAATGTGTTAGGGATCCATTGGTTCAAAAATCAAGTCATTTGAAGATCGGATGACAAAGTTATGGCCAAAAGAGTCAAACATATTCAGAGTTAGAAAAACCCCTCGGGTGCGATCGCGAGGAACAAAGGTGCGATCGCGAGGAAGGTGCCCAACAGTTATGGTATCAGAGCAAGAGTTGGACTCTGAAATGGGTCTCAACTGAAGTGGTATTAGAGCAAGAGTTAGACTCCAAAAATAGGGCCCAACTGATGTGATATCAAAGCAAGAGTTGGACTCCGAAAACGGGGCCTAACAATATACCTCTTCCTTGATAGTAAGCAGACTGTGTTGTTGAGCAAGTTTTATATCTAATAATAAAACTCTTAATACTTGCAAGTATATGGATTGTATCTTGTAGTATAAGAGGTTATCATTTCCATGAGAATTATGTAATAACTAACAATTTGAACCTAACTTTGTCTAAAGTAGCACAAAATTGATGTGAATTAAATTTAAATAGCATAAATTAAAACAAATAATCAAATAACAGTGAACTACCAACGAAATTAGGTGTTTAATCAAGATTGAATAACTTAGGGGCTACTCTTTCCCTATTTTGTTTCCATTACTATTCTTAATTCAATTGTGTTTGATCCTAGATTTTCTAATTTCACGATTACTCTTCTTAATTCAATGGCGATTAAGACAGAATTTATACAAGATCAACTGTTTTGTAGTAGCATCTAAAGGAATGTTTGTCCTTATTTTTACATGTTATAATCAATCATTGGACATAAATCACCACAAAAATTAGACGATAATATGGTATTAGGGTTTACCCAGGTTAATTTTTTACTATTTCCTCACCTATCCTCTCAATCTCAATCTTAATAGATGAATCATTGTTCAAGAAGCATCATATTTAGGCTAACAATCCCAAAAATCTTGTTACTTCAAGTGATATGAGTGAATATATCTAACCCAAAAGGATTCCTTATCTCTTAATAATCTCTATATTCTTTTAATTAGAAGATCTCTGTTACTTAGCTTCAAGGGTATCACTCTAACTCCCTCTTCTATTTTAGGTTGACAAACTATTTTCTAAGATACTTTGACCATGGAAGGAGAGTTAGAATGACCTACCTATTCGAAGTTTTTTAGCAGCCTCTCTATAGTCTTGATAGAGAAGCACGAAGACCAATGTAAGCTGCCTAATAGCTGTGTAAAGAGTCAAGATAACATTGGTTAATTGAACTCTTCCTACAAAGGACAATGCTTAATACATCAATTGTTTATTCTCCACTTCACCTTGGTGATTCAAGAAAGGAAATCAACATAAGATGGTTTCTTGTGAGAAAGAAGGATGCCCAAGTAAGTAAATGACATTTTTTCTTTAGGCTAGTGATAAAAGATAACATGTTAGTTAAACACAAGCATCAAAAGAGGAAATAAATAATTTGTTTTCTCTTTGTTGATATGCAAACTTGATATCTCTTTAAAGGTCTCCAATACATTTATATGCGCCCTTACTGAATGGGAATGAACTCTATAAAAGATAGGGAGATCATCAACAAATTATAAATTGTGAATTTCTAATCTTTTACATTTGTTATGATATTTAAACTCTGTTTCCAAACTAATGCCATGTTTTATTAGTTTAGATAGGACTTCTATATAAAGAGAAAATGGGTAAAGGGATAAGGAATCCCCTTGCCTAATGTCTTTTGCACCTTGGATTAGTTTAGTTGGACACAATTTATCAAAATATTGTTAGACACTGTACGAAGACATTATTGCATCCATCTAATATATCTTAAAGGAAAGCAAATGCCTATAATGAATGGATAAGAAAGGATCAACTTATTAAATTAAAAGCTTGCTTGAAATTAACCTTAATAACACAACATTTTGGGGATTTTTTCCCTTTTATAGTTCTTAAGGAATTTCAAAAATAGCAAAATGTTGTGTCCATTACCTCTTCCTTGACTGTAAACAGACTGTGTTTTTGAGCAAGTTTTTTATCTAATAATAAAACTCTTAATACTCACAAGTATATGAATTGTATCTTAAAGTATAAGATGTTATCATTCCCATGAGAATTATGCAATAGCTAACAATTTGAACCTAACTTTGTGTAAAGTAGCACAAAATTGATTTGAATTAAATTTAAGTAGTATAAATTAAAACAAATAATCAAATAACAGTAAACTACCAATGAAATTAGTGGTTGAATCAAGATTGAATAACTTAGAAACTATTCTTTCCCTATTTTGTTTCCATTAGTATTCTTAATTCAATTGTGTTTGATCCTAGATTTTCTAATGTCATTATTACTCTTCTTAATTTACTGGTGATTAAGACATAATACGTTATACAAGATCATTTGCTTTGTAGTAGCATCTAAAAGAATGTTTATCCTTATATGTAAATATTTGTCATAATCAATCGTTGGACATAAATCACCACAAAAATTATACAATTATATGGTATTAGGGTCACTATTCAGGTTGACTTTTTACTATTTCCTCACCTATTCTTTCAATCTCAATCTCAATCTCAATCTCAGTAGGTGAATCATTGTTCAAGAGGCATCATATTTAGGCTCACAAGCCCAAAAATCTTATTACTTTAAGTGATATGGTGAATATATCTGTTGGACCCCGAAAGTTTTGCGGTTATTATCAATTTATTAGTTTAATGATTCAGTTATGTTACGTTTGTTTGTTTGGTTGTTTAGTTATTTTTTTAATTGGGTCATTAAGTCTAGTAAGCATCAAAAGAGATTAGGAATTGTTGGAATTAAAGTATAAATGTAGTAAGAATGTACGAGGGGTAATCTTGGTAGATCACTTAAACCTTTAAGTTTTAAGGCATAAGTGGAAGGGCATAAGTGTTGGCCCCCGAAAATTTTTCTTGCTGAATTAAGCATGATTTAAATGAATTATGAGGTTTGATGGATTAATTTTTGGAGCTAATTATTATGTAAATGTTAGTAGGATTTTATTGTATGGTTTGGTTGTATTAATGTTATAAAAATGAATGAAGGGTATTGTTGGAAGTTCACTTAAGCATATAAGATATAAGGCTTTTATTGGAGGGAAAAATGGACATTTGATGATTAGTAAGGGTATAAAAAGAAGAAGAAAAGGTTATGTTGTTGGAAATTGAAGAAGAGATCGTGGAAGAGAGGAAAAAGAAGGAAAAAAGTTAGGGTTTTGGAGATTCTTGAAGAAATTGAAGATTTGAATATAAAACAAGTAAGTATAAGCATTAAGCCTCCTTGGATTGTTAGATGAAGCGTGTTTAATGATAGTTAAAAGTGAAAGTGAAGTGGATATGTGTAGGAAGTTGTTGAGGAATGGGTTATGTAATAGGTTTTGATGTTTTGTTAATGATTTTGGGTTAGAATGAGCTTAGAAATGAAGTAAAAATGACGTTTTAGGGATAATATGGGTTATTTTTGAAAGATGGAAGTGTATACTTGAAGACTATTGGAAAAATCAGGTTTTCGGAGGTTTTTAGGGTCACACGTAGCGACCTGTAGTTGCGCACATCGCGACGTGCACCAACTTTCTCCCCGCGACATGCTCCAGCATCCTCGTCGCGGTGTGCTCCTCTTTCCAGCACTGACATGCTTTAGTATTTTGGGCATAACGTTTTTTCTAGATGTCCAAATGAGGTGATTTTTAATTCGTTGTAAACTAGAGACATAGGGCTACAAGTTTTATGAAGAAATGAAG